>JAIKVB010000446.1:0-26244 GCA_024679045.1 Phytophthora brassicae | reverse complement strand
ACACCAGAAGGAAAAGTATATGACCGTCGAAGCTGCAAGAGCTGCAGGGATCAAGTCACAAGCAGGGTAAACATAGTACCATAATACTATTATGGTAATAATGAATTCAGGTACTTTACATGTGATTGACTCTCGACATCCGCCCAGAACATTACTGCTGACTCTTTCTTTCAGTTGTCTGCCAATCCTGCGTTGTTATCGAATATCAATGTGAGTATTTTGCCCGACTGGAAAAGGAGCAAGTGAAATGTACATAAAAGTAATACGGTTAACGGCGCGAGCGTGCGTAGCCACAGCAAACTTACGCGTTGTAGAAGGACTGCGTGGCACTTGCGTAGGCAATTCAGCACCAAGCTTTCCAGCGATCTGAGCACTGTACTCGTCAGGACTTAGAATCATTTTTAATGGGAGCGCAGCGACTGCCTTTGCGAAACTAACCAAAAGACTGCAATGACATCGGTCCTCTAGAAAGATGGGCATTAGAGCACTCCAATACAAACTTAAAGATGTCAATATTATGTGACCACTTGAATCGAGCTAAATAACGAAAAAACCATTAATAATAGGAAAATAGGAGTTCCACAGCCGGAACGTTGTGCACCTGTCTTAAAATACGAGAGACTTGAGGAGCGCTTCCTCTGGCTGCATTCGTCTCCTCACTCGTCTTTCTCCCTCGCACATCAGTGATGCCTGTTGACATGTATGCGAACGCTGTGGGCGCACGGCCACATGCGCCAATCATGTTGTTAGACGAGGAGCAGCAGCGAGTTCTACGTGACAGTCCGAATGAACCAGTAGAGCTGGAAGAGACGCAGCAATCGTTACCTCGGGATGGGTCCACTAGTAGCGGTCTCTTCGTCCCCACGACGCCTCCAATGCTTCCTATTCCCCAACATGTTCCACCTCAAGCACCACCCCCACCAACGACCAACTACCTACGAACCGACTTTACTACTGGGCGTCGACCGCCAACCATGACCACCCTTGCAACAGACTCGACCCGTGAAATCGGTAGTGACGGAATTCGCACCAATTTCACCACCAGACACCAGAAATCCAATCCCGTGGCGGAATTCATGCACGCTAATGCTCCAGACAGAGAAAACTCCTTGTCGCCTCCTACTGACTACGCCAATGTGGAACCGACTGCACTACCTTTTGTTTCAAGTACAGACCCGCCACACGACGTCCGACCGGACCCGACCAAGGGATTTCGAGGTAACGGCAGTAACTTGAAGCTCTCAGTGCGCTACATGATCCTTGGCGCAGTTCTAGGACTCGCACTTGGTATCGTCTTTGCTCATATCGGCGTGTCCGACCTCGCAGCCCAGTGGATTTCATTACCCGGCGATCTTTTCCTAAGAGCGGTGAACGCACTTGTAGTACCCTATGTGTTCTGCTCAGTAGCA
Source organism: Phytophthora brassicae (assembly GCA_024679045.1). Taxonomy (NCBI): domain Eukaryota; phylum Oomycota; class Peronosporomycetes; order Peronosporales; family Peronosporaceae; genus Phytophthora; species Phytophthora brassicae. The sequence continues at coordinate 24,835 of JAIKVB010000446.1, read as the reverse complement.
GTTGCAGTGGGGGATATTGTGTTTGTCGGAAAAGTATCAATCGTCGGACTGCAGACGCTCAAGATTTTTGCCACGGGTTGGGTAGTCTCGACGGTGCTCGGGATCAGTGTTGCCTTCGCTTTTCGTCCGCTTTTCCGATTGAAAGACAGCTACACTAGTCCAGATGCGAACGCCATAGGATTGACGTGTTCGAACGGTTTAATGCTGGAAATGAAGCGGAACAGCAGCGTCACCTGCTCGTCCAATGCGACCGACCTCGTTGTGGACAATGCCTTCGTGCTAGACGACGTGAATAAAGTCTTTGAGACGAACAGCGACGCCGTAATCACCGATCTGACCTTGAGCAAGCAGCTCATCTCGACACTCGAGTCTGTCGTGCCGAACAACATTTTCTCCTCATTGGCAGACGGCGACTTGCTAGCAATCATCACATTTGCCATGGTGTTAGGCTCCATCGCTGGTCGAAGTTACTTCTCTAAGACTCGGCGTGTTAACTATCTCTACCTGGTGCTTCTGCAGCTGCGTAACACTTTCTTCCTCGCTATGGATCACATTTGCCATGGTGTTAGGCTCCATCGCTGGTCGAAGTTACTTCTCTAAGACTCGGCGTGTCAACTATCTCTACCTGGTGCTTCTGCAGCTGCGTAACACTTTCTTCCTGGCTATGGAGTGGGTGATTTGGATCACACCTGTGGCTGTCGTCTCCACCATTTCCGGATCTTTCGCTTCAAATCAGAGCGCTGTTAGCGAACTACCCAAAGTTTATATGTTCCTAGTAGCGTGTATCTCTGCGACGGTGCTCCAGATCATGGTCGTGTACCCATTTGTGATCTTCCTGCTCGCTCGCTGCAACCCGTACGCTCACATGCATCACATGGTTCGCTCCTACCTCTTTGCTTTCGGCTCGTCGTCGTCTCTAGCTACTGCTCCTGTCACACTTGGCTGCGTTCAGAAGGCTCGTGTATGTTCTCAGTCAATTGCCACGTTTGTCGTGTCCATCGGTGTCGTCACCAACATGTCTGGCTCGGGATGGTATTACCCAATTGGGATTATCTTCCTAGCTGAGTCATCTGGTAATGGTGACCAGCTCACATTTCTACGACTTGTAGCCATCTTCGTCCTCACTATCGTTGCATGCGCTGGTACTCCACCTGTACCGAACGGTGGTATCGTACTCATGTCCACTATGTACAAGACGGTCTTCGGTGTCAGTTCATTGCCGTCCACTTGGGCGCTATACGTTGCAATGGATTTCTTTGCTGATCGACTCTCGACCATTTGTAATGTGAATGACGATATTATGGCTCTAAAGGTCATTGCTGAGAATACAGACGAAACGGTAGCTGGGGATCACCTCGGCCAGCGCAATTAACGGATTTTTACGAATAGAGAGACCCCTTACTATTAGAAGCTCCGGTTTTGCTGAAAAGCTTTGAAGATGAACTTTCTCGACTTTTAGTTTCTGGTTCCAGGTTGCAATGTTGCTGAAGACGGTATTTCGAATGCGTTATAAACGAATATTTTACTCTATTTTTTGAAATTGGAATGTTCGAATAGAGCGCACGGAATAAGACGGTAGGAGCTTACCGTTCATTTAGAGTTTGTATTGTCTGAAGCTTACAAGGCTTTCGTCACAGTTGCAGTGTGGTGGGATATTGTGTTTGGCGGAAAAGTATCTATCAGACCCTCAAGATTTTTGCCACGGTTGGGTACTAGTCTTGGGATCAGTGTAGCCTCGTATTGTATACCGGTAGTTGATGCCAAACCTTTACAAGACCCAGGAGATATCGGCATCTACAGGGTTTTTAAAGACAATCTCTCTGGACTGATAGATGCGTGGAAGCACTCAGATGAGGTGCCGTACACGGTGCGGGAAAACCCACGCCCGCCATCAGCGAAAACTGTTTGCAGCTGGGTGCGAACAGCTTATCGAGATCGGTGGTGCTCGCCTCGATTGAAGCTGCTGGGTTTCACAAGATCCCATTGCAGTGGTTGATATGGAAGCATGTTGTTTACGGGTGGCAATTGTAACAACAGTGGAGCATCAGCAACGGCGAAGTAGCTGTGCAACCATACACCCCCTTTCGAAAATGATAGATTTTAGGAAGCTACTAATAACGTTAATACAAGACCGTCGTAAAAATCCGTTAGATAATCTCTGTAGCATGATGCAGCAATTAAATATATGTTTATGTAAGTGCTGTAGTTGCTTCAGACTATTTGGACAGCGCTATCAATAGTGAGGCGAAAACACAGGATAGACGACAACAGACAAAACTCACTAGTGCTGGTCCACCGTATCGCTACTCTCGTAATCGCCTTCTCACCTTACAAACCAAAACCCAACTAACAAAGCGAGGCTCCCTAGACCACAAAGAATAATCTCATACTATGTTAGAAGACCCCTTAATTGTTAACACCAACAATACACAACCACAAGCAGTCAGCAATGTACCTTTTGCTTGGTGTTCTCTCGGTATTTGGCCAAATCTTGATGAATAGTCGGTGAAAGCGGCAGTTCTGATGCACAGAGAGCTACGACGGAAGAGCCCGTGATCCAGGGATGCTCAAGCACCTGTTTCATATCGAAACGGACGTCAGGATCAAGTACCAAGAGATGCTTCACCAAGTCAGTAGCCCCATCGCTAATTGTCGCCCAGCCGTCGCTGTCGAACTCGAAGTTGCACGCTTTAATGCTGGCAATCATCTCGTTGTCCGAGCGTTCGCCGTTTGGGTCGAATGGGTGGTAGCCACATAACAAAATGTACAGAATGGTACCGAGACTCCATGAGTCTACCTTGTTGTCGTACCCAAACGTCGAGCCTGAGCCCGAGATCATCTCTGGAGCTGAATATCCCCACGTGCCGCACTTGGTCTTCAAATTCGTACCTGCAAAGACTTTGGCCAGTCCAAAATCCGCCACTTTCACCACTGCGTCGTGCTCGTCCGATGTAGACAGCAAAATGTTTTCCGGTTTTAAATCCCGATGCACAATACCGCACTCGTGTAGGTACTGCACAGCACTGGCCATGTCTCTCACGTGACGTACACAATCTGCTTCTGAGTACGCTCCTTTATCAGCCAGTCTCTCGAACAGTTCGCCACCAGTGCAAAGCTCCAGCACGAGATGCACCTCTCGCGTCGTCTCAAACACATCCACGAGCTCCACAATGTTCGGGTGCTGCTTGACACGACGTAGAGCCACGATCTCAGCTCGTAGTCTCTTGGGGTCTGTAAGGAACCTCTTAATCTTCTTAATAGCCACTGATCGACCTGTTTGCTGGCAGCGACCACGACTGACACTCGCATAGTGGCCTCTGCAATGTAAAATTGCCATAAGTGAGTAAAATAGTGAAAAGCAGTGCAGAAATGTTCACTTACCGGCCCAATAGATCGTGTTGGACGTCGTAAAACTCCTCGATGCGGCGACGAGGCGCTGCAGGACTCGCATCCGATTCCGACGTCGGTTGGGCACCGGAAACGGCTGCTGCTCGGGTTTCCGATGGCTGATTACGCGTCTCCGTGTCATTCAACTCTGGTGGAAGGTCCAGCGCGCGTGTGTTGCGACCGACTGGAGCTATCTGCTGCGCTGTGGTGTCCTCAACCTCGAGCGTCGACTCTTGATTACCCATCTTGCAGATTTGAAACTGAAGAGGTATGAATATGGCTACATTATGTAAGGTGTATTAGTAATAGTACTAGGGTGGTAAAATAGCAAATTGAGAAACTACTACTTCAATACTAGATTAAACTAAATGCCTATAATATTTTGAAAGTAGTTTTTATATTAATCCTACTTTTATAGAATCCAGGAGGGCTAAGTGCATATTATCACGCTAAATATAGTAGTTTGTAACCCCCCCCTCGCCATTAATAATAGAAATATAATAATAATAATAATTGTAGTATATGATATATGTAATACTGCTATTAATACATATTATGTAGTTTGGAATACACAATGGTAAATACCGGTACCGGTAAGTTTATAGTTTGAGATATCAATCACGTTTTTTGGTACAGTTCATCATGGACGAGTTCGAAACTATGGAGAGGCTGCAGTTGCCGCCGGCGCCGCGTTCGCTGTGGGACTTTGTCAACGTCCTGGCGCCCGTGCTTAAATACTACGTGGCTCTGCTGTTGTTGTTCTTTGGTGCGCGCTGGTTTAATCGGCAGTTGGACAACGAGGCGGAGGCGCAAGAGCGGGAAAAGCAGCGGCCAGCGCTGTCCAGAGAGCTCATCGACAGTTCGTCAGAAGAAGAAGAAGAAGAGGAGGACGAGGAGGAGGAAATTCAAGAACTTATGACGGACGGAGATCGTCTCGTTCCTGTGAGTGACAAGAATGTTAAGAAGAAGAAGAGTACAAACCCCACGAAGGAGCTCTTCGACGGACTACGTAAAGTGGAGAAGGAACTGCGTGACAAGAAGGACAAGGAGGTGGAAGACGACAATGTCAGCTGGAACGAGCTACACGGTAGTATGCTACGACGCTACAAGGACAAGTACCCGAATCACGGTCCACGTGTGGCTGATCCGGAGACGGACAAGTACGACGATGAATTCAATGAGCTGCTGCGTCAGAACAACATAAACCCAGAGGACTTTAAGAGTCAAAACAGCGCCAAGAAGACCAAGTAAGACGGATGAAATGCATTTCTAAAAACAAATCAACAGGTTTGATTAGAACTTGACCTTCTTGGGGTGCTTCCTGCTGCTGCTGCTGGGCTTGCTCTTAGGCTCGTCATCGCCTTCATTTTCTCCTTCCAGTCCAAGATGAAACGAGTCGAGAGCGTCCCCGCCCTTGTCTCCCGTGTCTTCCGGCACAAAACTGTCGTCATCATCAGCGAACGTGAGTTTCTTGTTCTGTTTGGCACCGCTACTTCCATCCACCGAGATGTTTCCCACAGGACAGTCACGAGCCAAATGCTGGATACTCTTGCAGAGTTTACAGCAGCCGCCCTTGGGGTACACGCCCATGGTGTTCTTAGGACACTTGCTACTGAGGTGGCCCTGCTGGCCACACACGAAGCACGTGGCGTACGAGGCTCCACCGTTCTCCATGGGTCTGCGGCAGTCCCGCAGTGCGTGGTCGTTGGCGCCGCAATTAAAACACACAGGAGCCTGTTGCTGCTGCTGGCCCAACCCACCACCACCTGAGCCGTTCTGAGGACAGTTGTGGGACGTGTGGCCACGACGACGACACTGAAAACACGTCTTATTGAGGTCACCAGCTGCACGATTGGGACAGTCCTGTTTACGGTGCGTCGTCTCGCCGCAGAGCCAACAGCCTTCCTGGCCTTGCGAGTTGTCGGCGTACTGCGCCTCCTCACGCTTGGCGCGGATCTTGGCTACGATTTCCGCCTTCTTCTCGCGTCGCGCCTGCAGCTTCTCCTCCTTGAAATGTTTGGCCTTCGCCTTCTTGGCTTTGCGCAGCTCACGCCGCGTCTGCAGAATCTGCTTGCGCTCCTGGGACAACACCTCTTCGGCCATAATCGACTATTGACTATTGACGTTTTTGGTTGGCAGCGGCGACTAAGTTTGAGTCTGTGGCTCTAGTCTGAGTCTGAGTCTGTGGCTCTATTCTGCGTCTGTGGCTCTAGTCTGAGTCTGTGGCTCTAGTCTGACTCAGACATAAACTTTCAGAGATAATTAAACCGATGAAGGTGGTGTGCGTGTCGGACACCCATGGGCTGCACGACGACGCGCTGCAGGTGCCCGACGGCGACGTATTCGTCCACGCGGGCGACTTTACAGATACGGGTGAGCGCGCAGAGGTTCTGGCGTTTAATGAGTTCTTAGGGCGCCTTCCACACCGCTACAAGATCGTGATCGCTGGCAACCACGAGTCCACGTTCGACCGCCAGTTCTATCCGCGCTTCTGGCATCAGTACGGCCACAAACAGCAGTATGGTAGGATTATGGAGACGATATAGGTATATATATACCTGATTCTGCGTTTGATACTGAGCGAGCTCTCTTATTAAACTGCCACAGACCCGGACGAGGTGCGTGCACTGCTTACTAACGCTCTATATCTAGAGGATCAGGCTGTTCTTATCGAAGGCTATCTTTTCTACGGGTAAAATGTGATATTTAACCTTTCAAGAAGAGAATTCAAGACACTGAACTCAGATGCTTTTTGTATCTGTTCCAGCACTCCATGGCAGCCAGAGTTCTGCAATTGGGCTTTCAATCTGCCAAGAGGAGACGCACTACTCAACAAATGGCTACACATTCCTACAGACACAGACGTATTAGTCACTCACACACCACCAATGGGTCATGGAGATCTTGTCGGGTATCAACGTGTGGGCTGCTCAGATTTGCTGCGTCAAGTGGAGCAGCGAGTGCGTCCCAAGTTGCACGTTTTCGGACACGTGCACGAAGGTTACGGACGCAGTTCAAGTGCAGACGGAGCCATCACGTACTTTAATGCATCTACTTGCACACACGACTACGAGCCGCTGAACGCGCCGTTCGTGTTTGAACTCACGGGACCACCCAAGCGAGGTTTTTTGTCCTCGAATCCGCTCTCCACTGGGCGTCGCAGTGTCAGCACAAGCGACGTCAGCGGTATGACTAGTTGGGCCACAAAGGAAGACAGAGACGTAGATATAGATGCAGCACAGCCAGTGGAAACGGAGCCGAGAGATTACGCTCTTCTGCTGCACGAGTGGCTACGGTTGTGCTCGCACAAACCTGTTTTTGTTGAGAAAAAGATGGCTCAAGTGAACGATAAGGACAAACTGCGCGAGTTCCGTGTGGATGGCACAACTTCTGGTCTTCTTTTCGAGAGCACACTGAAGCTGCGTCCCGTGATGAATGTGCAGAATCGCGCACTGCGGTATCTATTCGCGCAAGGTTTTCGCAGCAACTCGGAGAACTACAAACCTGTAGCTTCTGAATCGGGTCTTTTGGTGACGGAGAAGGAGGGAATGGAGACAGAAAGTATGGATGTCCATAGCGGAGTCAGGAAGCCGGCAAAGGAGCGACGGAAGTACGGCATCTCTCGTCGTGTGACAGTAGCTGTGCTGGACGACATTGATGAGGATAAGGAGGGGATGGATGATCGTGATCGAGAGCATGTACAGCACGCTCGAGTTGCTGCTGCTGCTCTGTGTAAAGACCCTTCATCAGAATCAGCAGATGCAGGATCTCGGCGTCCGCGACGCAATAAAACACTGCAGCGCCGGTCAGCGGTGCCTATGCTCGCTTCGCTCACTGAAGAGCCTAATGAAGGAGGCGAGAATGGGTCCAGGACAGTCGAAATTCAGGCGGTGGCAGTAGAAGAGACTTGTGACGTCGTCGCTGTCACTGTCACGAAGGCTATTGTCGTGGCCCCACCAGCAGTTGAGTGTGTTTTGTGCAAGTATAAAGTCTCTGGTCATGTTCATCCTGGCGCACAGCCTACCCCGCCACCGTCAGTTGAGGCTCCAAAGGTGGAAATTGAGAAGCAGGAAGAGAAGAAGTCGAGTGGGCAGCGGTGCAGGCCCGACAATCCGCCCCCAAAACGATTATCATCCTGGTTTTAAGCTTTAATATGATATCAGTAGATGCATTACCTCATAAGACAACCACAAAGTTTCGATTAGCTTGCTTCTCTCCTATCATTCGCTCTAGTTCTTGCGGGACTGGAACTTGAGAATCGCGTCCATGCACTCGGGTCCAAGCCAAAGCTCCTTGAGGGTCTCACACTCGAGGTGGTTCGCTTCCTTCAGCTCCTTAACAGCAGCCGGTGATCGAATCAACGCCTTAGAGCGCTGTATCGACTGCGGGTAGCGTGACAGTAGCAAGTCCAGCTTAGCTTGAACCTGCGAGTCAAAGTAAGCGGCGCCAAAGACTGCAGTGGCCAATCCTGTGTCCACTGCGTCCTTCGCAGTCAGTTTCTCACCCAGCAACAAGACAGCGTTGGCACGAGCAGGTCCCATGATACGAGGGAACAAGAGCGACGAACAGGCTTCAGGTGACTGACCCAGAGACGTGAAGGGCGTGTGGAATGTGGCCGTCTCTTTAACGTACACCAAGTCACATAGAGCCAAGATGGTGGTGGCAATGCCCACTGCCGGTCCTTGCACAGCTGCTACGATGGGTTTCGGGTACGTAATGAACGTGTCCACCACGTTCTCCAGCAGTTTCGCTCCTTTGTCCGCCATGGCTTCGAGCGAGAGTCCGTCCGGGTTGAAAGTAAACATACTCAAATCATTGCCACTAGAGAAATAGTCGCCCGTGCTCTTAAGCAGTACTGCCTTAACATTCTTCTGGGTCTTGGAGCTCTCCAGCGCATTGGTTAAGGTTTCATACATACCAATATCAATGGCGTTGAACTTGGTGGGGCGATTAAACTGGATCGTCAACAACCCATTTTCCCTTAAAAGGACACCAAATTAAGAAATAAAATACGAAGATAAATAAAAATAGAATACACGTACGAAATGTCCACGAGAAGGTCTTCCGAGCCTGTAGCAGTCGCGTCTTCCTCTTGATCGTCTGTGGCCCCGTGCTGGGCCGCCATTTCATCGATGATGGAGATGTATTTGCACTTGGCGTCGTCCATTGTCATGTCTCCCAGTTTGTTCCATGCGTCCCATTTGGCACGCCCCACAAAGTCCAGCATTCCTGGGCGATTGGTCGTGTTCTGGCCCGTATGCGCTTGTTTAAAGAGCGCATAGAGCTGCAACTTGGCCGCATTGTCCGAGAGTGGAGGGAGCGTCTTCCCCAGCGCTAAACTGCGCTGGAACCGGTCGGAGAGCGAGTCAGAAGACATGAACTGCTGGGTAAATGGCAGACGATTAGTGTGACGACCACCGAGACGTCGAGTAAGCGATAACATGGTGAGATGGAAACTGCCACGTACTGTTTCAAAATTAAAATAAGAAAATGATGACGGGAGTCGGACGTGGAGAACCTGCTGACCGTCAACTTGATGCGTAAACTATGACGGAGGATGGTGGGAAATCCAACTTCAACGCCAAAGTTGCTTTTCGGTGGGTCGGCGCATCATCATTGAGGCTAATTATCAGCAGTACATGTACAGTAAGATACATGTACCACGTTAATACAGTACATGTAATGCTCTCTCTCTTTCTCTCGGTTCATCGGCCATCAAGGGCTTTTTAAAGGGTTAAAGCTTAGTGGTGTTTGATTTGTAGACAGCGACAAACTTTCGAGTCAACTGTCTGACTCGTAGCAAAGCTAGAATAAGATGTGCCAATCCTGTTTGTGTCTGTGGTAATGAAAGGAAGTGTTGCAGCCAACCGGTGGTCGTCGCTGGATAGCTTTGGGTACGTGCGCTTTCCCTTCAGTCTTAATATTCCCGCTGGTCAGCGCGATGGCATGACACAGTCCATGCCGTCTACGGTGGTCGATGGCACCATAAACCACAACCCGTTTGGCATTTACATGTACCAATGTGAAGTCTCCTGCTGAGAGAGGAAGAGTTGTTGAAGCCATCGAATTGATAACCAGTAGGATAAAGTGACGCGGTGATTGCGTTGGAAGATCCTGGTAACCAAATGAGCAGCACATTATTATTCTGTTTTTGAGTTTATTGTTTCCATTTGGACAATAAACAATTTTGAAGGTGACTAAGATGCTGAGCCCGTTGTTCTGGAGCGAAGTCTGAACCGAGTAGTATCACATCTGACGTGCGAGTGGCAAAGTGAGTTGATCTACGTTCATTCTTCAAATTGCATCTTCACAGCCAGGTCTCTAAATATTAATTCGAAGGTCTCCACTACTTAAATGAAAGAATCCTGGAGTAAGAACGTTTTCCCCCCATTGACGCTATCAGTCGATCAAGAATCGCAATTCCGTCACTTGGCACGTGGTTTAGTACGTGAGACGCTCTTGCACTTCAATACGTTTGACAAATTGCCAACCAACGAAAAAGATCTTAAAAAGCACAAGAAGTGGAAAGCAATCAAGACTCGAGACAAATTTACAGTTTTTAAAGAACGTGACCCACCTAAAACTATCACTGGCACGAGTTTCGACACCCCCGAGCATCAGCGACTGACGGAGAACGAGTGGCAACTTCCCAAATTGCTTCTCGGAATCGGTTCCATTGTCGGTTCACTGGATGACGTTTTGTATGGAGTGGTGACGCCCGATACTGAAGCTATGTTGCTTAAAGCCGCTATTGTACGCAGCACCTTAGTGGACGGAGCAGTTTTAGCTCAAATCGATGGACCTACAACCGAAGATCCGTATCGATTTCTAGGTGTCAAGTGGTTCGTCAAAGGACCTCCTACAACATTACGGAGATTGGTACAGTCTCGAGATTTGGTCTTTGTCGAGTCCACAGGCGTCTTGACACGCTCCAATGGGGATCGTATCGGGTATCAATTACTGCATTCGGTGGATTTGGATGGCTACGGAGCATTACCAGAACGCTCTCTGACGCGCGGGAGGATTTCTAGTTGTACCATTTTCAAGGAGATACAAGACAGACGACGAGTAGATGTTTATGTCCGTGGCTACGTTGAGCAACACGGGAAGCTGCTGGACTCGGTGGCTCTCAAGGCCGCGTCGACGGGGTTTCTAAGCTCCTGGAACGCTGTGGAGTATGCTCACGTGAAAAAGTTAATGTGGTTTGTGGAGAATCCGCATCTCGTAAGCTGGAAAGACGACGCTGCTGCACGAGCTCGAAGTCCGGAGTCGCGGACGCCTGTGCACACCAGCAGCCTCGAAGGTCCGAGTGAAATCCACTTACGCAACCTCAGTCTGACCAGTCCAAACGACTGCTGCGGTGGCAATTGCGGCCGTAAGCTCAAGAGAGTTAGTAGCGTCGGCTTTTGCTCTCTGTGTGAAGTTCCCATGTGTTCCAAGTGCCGCGTCATCAAGAGACTGATGTACGCAACCTGTGAGCTGAAGGTGGAGCGAAGAGAAAGCACCGTTTGTCGCTCGTGTGTGGCGAAAATTCGACTTGAACCCATGCGTCGAGTAGCACAGCAGGAAATTCACCAAGGCCGCTACGACCGTCATTCCAGTAATCGCCAACCGGATGCTCTCGTCACGATGCCCATTGCACTTTCCGGTTCATATGGCCGCATTCGTCCAAAGACTGCAAATTCAAGCTTTCACTTTGATGACTCAAACGCAGCAGGAGACTTTTTGTTTCGCCAACGACCTCGCCAGCTTCAGCAGCAGCAAGTCCAAGCTGAAGCTTCGAGCGCTCGTCCGACCAAGTCTCGTTGGTTCCAACGTCACAAAAAGACTGAGCAACGCAGTGTTGAGTCGAGACCCGTGATGTTTGGTGAGACGACGACACTTAGTGATTGTCAGACTGGCACTTTATCGCAGTGCTCGACTCTAGTGGACTCGATGGGAACTTCGTCTCCGATTAATCCACTAGCGTACAGTTGGGGTTCGTCTGGACACGAAAGCGACGGCCGAGCTCGTGTAGAAGAAGACGATGAAGACGATTGGACTAAAACGCCCGAGTTCTCGGATCATCAGCAGGAACGTCGGCAGCTTTGGCACCAAATGACGAAACTGCGTCTTACAGTGGAGAACACGTACCAGATCGCTAAACACACGACGGACTCGTGTTGCGGTCCGAGCTTCAGTCCACTTGGAAAAGAAAGAGAGCACTACTGATACAGAGGTGAAGTTGAACTTGTTTCGAGAGTATGAGGGGCAAATGTAATGAACTATGAGAAATATTACGTTTTCGTGTAAGTGTCCGTGTCCGTGTTGAAGCGGTATTATTCTTCAGTTGTATGAGTAAAAAACAAAGTACCGGTATTCATGTTGACACCTTTGCGATCCTCAGTGAGGTCCATCGAGGCAAAACTGCCTGGTCCAAGACGTCTAAATGCTCCAGATGTATGTATATTCGGCAAGAAGGGAACGTTGCGGAAGTCGTGCGAGAATACTTGATCGATTGTCGAACATTTCGGTATCGACTCGTAGGTGGTGAGTGGCGGCTTCAAAACATGACTTGCCACCTCTGTTTCACTGGTGCAAAGCTCACACGTATTTATGTCGCTAAGGAAGAGCGTGACAGCACTCCAGAACGGGTCAGTAACTGCAGTCTCCGTCTGAACTGGTATTTTACAAAATAAAACTGAAAATGGTCTTTGTATCGAGCAAGAGTGATTTTTGCGTAGCTGTACAGTGTGCATCTCGTTCTCCAAAAGTATGGTAATATCCGTTTTTGCATTCCGACATGTATAGAAAGCACTTCTAGCTTGTTAAACTTTGTAATATTCATAGCATTTAGCAGGTTATAGAAACAGTGATACATCATAAGTACAGTAAAGCGCCAGCATTTTTTTTCTTGCAGTACCAGTAGGGACTCAGAATTTTAGAGTCGGCCGGGTGCACGTTTTTCCCAGTCTCGTCTTGTACTGAATTTGCTGGTCGTGTTTTATTCACTTAGAATGGTTTGGAGATTGGCTGCAACCTCAGTGCTGCCATGGAACTAGCTGAGCCTTCAGTCAGATTTCATTTTGCTGCTCAAGACTCAAATCAAGAACCGACAACCAATGGAGCGACGAAAAAGTGATGAGGCACAGCAAGGCTACAACCCCACGTCATGGACAACGAATGTCTTACCACCCGTGAAGTTGACAACCGAACAGCGTGAAAATTATCGAGAGCTCGCTACTCAACTTCTTGCTAATACCCTCCGTGACTACGACATCTACTCAACCGACCCAAGACAACGAAGTATGAGTCGTCGACGGTGGAAACCCGTTAAGACCAGAGACCATATCACAGTCTACAAGGAACGGTATCCGACATCTAGTTCCGGAGCGTCCATGAACCATTTCGTCGGCAGAAGCAGTCGCTCTAGTATCGCTGACCGAGTGTCCACAGCGTTTAAGCCGAACGGTATCCGACATCTAGTTCCGGAGCGTCCATGAACCATTTCGTCGGCAGAAGCAGTCGCTCCAGTATCACTGACCGAGTGTCCACAGCGTTTAAACCCAACGAGTGGACAGAGCCTAAACTGCTCGTAGCTACTGGCTGGATCGAAGGCACATTAGACGACGTCATGTACGGAGTTACCTCACCTGATGCACAGAGTATGTTGGTCAAGGCTACAGTAGTCAAGAACACGCTCATCAATGGAGCAGTATTGGCTTGTATCGACGCTCCTTGTGCTGCAGACCCGTTCCGTTTCCTTGGTATCAAGTGGTTTGTCAAAGGTCCTCCAATTGCGCTTCAAGGGATCGTTAATCCTCGAGACTTGATCTTCATTGAAGCCACAGGAATCACAACTCGACCGAATGGAGAACGTATTGGCTACCAGATACTTCACTCAGTGGATCCATCACAGTATCGTGACTTAATGCCACAGTCTGAAATGGACATCACACGCGGCCGCATCTCAAGCTGCTCCATTTTCCGAGAGGTTCCTGTTGGTCTTGGTAGCAGACACTCAAAAGTTGATGTGTATGTGAAAGGCTACGTGGAAGCACACGGTAAGCTGCTTGACTCAGTTGCTCTTGCGGCTGCTTCGACAGGTTTTATGAGCTCCTGGAATACAGTCGAGTGTGCTAATCTCAAAAAACTAATGTGGTGTTTTCGTCAGCTTCCAGAAGAAAGTCGAGGTAAACGTCGACATACACAAAGAGTTCGACGTTCCAGTCAACGCTCACTCGTAAACAGTAGCATCAGCTGCTCGAGCAGGAGCCATAACGAGTACTTGGGATTCAGTGTGTACCCATCTGAGCCTGTCCGTCGCGAATCTTCGTCTACCTGTGGCACATGCACTAAACGTATTGGAAAGCAGGAGCCATAACGAGTACTTGGGATTCAGTGTGTACCCATCTGAGCCTGTCCGTCGCGAATCTTTGTCTACCTGTGGCACATGCACTAAACGTATTGGAAAGTTCACGAATGGTGTTATCTCGTGTGCTCTTTGCAGTCAGATGACTTGTTCGCGTTGCAAAGTCTCACGAACTCTGAAGGAAGCGAACAGCGATTTATGGCTTCGAAAAGAAGAAATTCTAATCTGCAAATGCTGCGTTCTTCGAGTGGATCATCTCGCTGCAGTGGACGTCGCGCGTGCTGAAGTGCAGAGTGGCTGGTTTGTAGCACAAAACGATAGGAAAGCGAGTTTCACTAGTACTGGAGTGACAACCGATACAGGTGCAAGCAATAACATTCTATCTTTGTCTACCGAGGAAGAAAACATAATCTCTGTGCTCTCACCAAGTGCAGATTTACTACTTGATTCATTCCGTGGTGTCGAGTCTGAAATAAAGACGAGAGAGGTTATTCCAGAGCTTGAAGAAGAAAACATTGTGGAGAATTCGACGCTCTCTGATAGTAAGAGACGTGAACGAATCTGGTCGCAAATGGTCGAGTTGCGTATGGTTGCTGAATCCATTTACAAACTCACACTGGAGACCACCGAGTCCTTGAACGCCACTCTAGTGACTCCACATCGACATTACCAGTCTATCACTACTAACGGGTTTTAAAATAAAGACTTCGTTTTAACATACAATATTAATAAATGCACTCACTACATTTGAACGACCACTTTAACATTTAACCTTTCTTCTCCTGTCTTTCTCCTCAATGCACCAGATCCGTCATGACGCTGTCGGAGCGTGCGCGAGGTGAGTCCATCATACACAAACTCTCCACTGAGGCTGCGCAGAAACTGTTATCAAGCGAGAAGTTGCGCGCTAAGACTTCCAGTGTACTGGGCGTTAGAGGGTTAAAGACCTCAGCTCGTTGCGTACGCAGCATTTCTTGCTTCTGAATGTCCTTAGCGTCCATAGCTTTCACAAAGTCGCGACAGGGAGGACAGATTCGCACAGGGAATTTGCGCGCGCGGTAGTACGGATCGATCTCGTACAGCTCCTTCTTGACGCTGCAGTTGGAACAGAGCGGTACTTTACACAGCCCACAAACTCTTCTAGTTCTCCAGATCGTAGCCACGCTCTTGTTGCACGAGGCGCAACATTTCGCGATTTTCGCTTCCACCGCCTTCGCGTTGGTGCTGTGTACGCGATGGTCGATACACCACCGCAGTTTCTTGGAATAGGCAAAGTCAGGGACAGTCCAGATTTGCTCGATACATTTGGCTGCATGAGCCATAGCTAAAGGTCCGAGGATGCTGCCCATATCAGCTTCCATACTGTAGCTCTTGATGAACAAATCCACTGTTCCATTAGGTCGTTCACGGTAAATGGAGCCGATGACGACGCGGGTACGTCGTAGTCCGTCAACAGGGGGAAAAGCTGGGTGATCGATCGAGTGATGCACTTCATAGCCGATGAATTCGCCAGTATCTCGACGTCGCATAGTTCCCGTACCACCTAAAAACATGACTTCTCTTGGAGCTACAAGTTTTCCAGAGACACCACGTGGAGGACGCACATTGATCCACTTGAGAGCCAGGAAACGGAACGGATCTTCTTCTGTAGGACCCATGAGTTGCTTCAGAACAGCGCCATTGCCAATGTTCTTGTCTACCACAGCCTGTTTGAGAGCCATAGCTTGGCTGTTCCCCATAAAGACCCCGTACATGAGCTCACTAAGTGGACATTGTACAAAACCCATACCTAACACCACGTCTTTGGATGGTCGGGAGGTGGTACTGCGACCTCCATCAGCCGCCACGTACGCAGCTTCAGGCGCGTCGTCACAGCGTGTATAGGTAGTGAAGTGATCTTTGCGGTGGATTTTCTTCCACAAGCGCGGGTCCTGCTTATCATGCGGTCGAGGTTCCACGTCGTGCTCGTCCATATCTCGAAGTGTCCGGTCCAGGAGCTGCATGGCCATGTCTTTGAACTTAAGTTGGTCTTCATCCGATAAGGCGGCAGCTTGACGCGGCGGTGGCACGGGAAGCGCAACCATGACTTGATCTCTGGTGCAAATTGGACTCTGGAGGTGGTCATCTACCGGTACTGTCAGAGCTGCGGAGACCTCTTGTGGAAGGCGACTGGCGTCAGGAACGCGATGCTACGTTGAAGAGGTGAAAATGATGGCGCAGAAGTATGTACTCGATATGACAGGTAGCTGGAAAGACGGGTGGTAAAGGATTCTGTTTCCGTACTGTCGATCCTCTGGAATGGAATACATTTGTAAATGAAAAGTTATTACAGGTAATTTATTTCTGCTCTGTTGAATTGATGACTCAAGGTTGTTGCCCTGTGGGACTCCCGCCGATCAGTGTCAAGCTTTAACTGTGCCTTGTAATGGACCTCGAAGGTCTTGTTGACTTAGTCAACCTCTATCATATCCAGGATAGATATTCTATGTCGTCTAGCGACGGTGCACATGTATTAATACATGTGCAAAGAGGAAAAAAAGCTGTCTATTGAGTTTTACGGTTTGCAAGGTGTATAACATTTCTTCAGCCAAGTTAACAATGTCGGTGTCGATCGATGGTCCGATCCGATGGTTGGACTTCACCTCTTTCTGAGTTCGGTATCCGCAAGAAGCGAGCTATGCATATAAGAAATCGGGTGCCTTGGATTCCTGTGTGAAACTAGCGACGTTCTCGTGTCGCCAATACTCTAAGCTGTCGAGCCCCTACTTTATATATATATTCGCTTCAGGCTGCCTTGTAGCGTCACGCTGACATGTTCATCAGGGCTCTAGATTATGGCATGGTACTTTCAATACTCCGAGTAGTTTGAATGTAAATAATTTTTTATTTCTGAGCGCCCTTTACAATTGATATTTATTTGTCAAGACAGAAACTGCAATAATTGGTACAATAGTTTAATACATCTTGTTTTATTTTGCGATATAATTATAAAAATATAATAAGATAACACAATAATGAAACCGGGCAGAATGAATGTCCATTCCTCGACACCCGTAAATATGCCAGAAAGTGGTTTTAATTTGGACTCGACAAAATTGATAAAACAGCGTCCTCTACTTCCTAATAGTGGACGCTAGTAAACTCGTAACCTCGTTGAATTCGAGCATCGGAATGGCTACACTGACTCTCGTCCCGTTCGTTTTCGTGATTTCACCAGTTTTTACGCCAATGCAATGGTGTAGGCATGGTGATTCTGCTGCTGGTCGAATAATATTTATGCAATGATCAAGCCGACGAAGTGGGCATTCCATCTCCCAGCCATTTAATTCGATCATCTGCTTTAAATAGGTCAGTCTATTTCATAGCATAAAATTGAGTGAGTGGCAATAATTCAGGGTCGGCCAGTCATAAACGAAATATTGAGGTTTCTAAATCAGCGTCTATACAGGCGGTTTTTACAATAATATTGTAATATTGTAATAAAATGATATTATCATTGGCAGTGTCTACGTCGACCAACTATTTCGACATAAACCGAACGAGCAAATCGTTTGATTTACCGGTATCCGTACCGGTATTCGTACCGGTATCCGTACCGGTATCCGTACCGGTACGGTGTCGTTTTGGTGCGCGAAGATTTATGTAACGTTATCATGGGTCCAAGCAATATTTTTAGAGAGTGGTTACTGTACCCAACTGGAAATGAGCGGGTGAAAGACACATAAAAGGGCCAACGGAGGAGAGCGGTTGCGAGCGTGCGTAGCCACAGTAAATCCGCGCGGGGTGCCCGCGAAGCAGGGCCGCGAGGTATTTGCGTAGGCGGGCCTAGCACCGAGCTTTCCGGCGAGCCGAGCACTGTACTCGCCAGGTATTAGAATCTTTTTATCGCAGGAGCGCAGCGACTGCCTTTGCGAAGCAAAGCCATTAGACGACAGTGACATCGGTCCTGAAGAAAGATGGGCAAAAGAGACATGATGAGCATTTAATACAAACTTGAAGCTTAAAAACATTATGTGACCACTTGAGTTGGGCACAGTAACACGTGCCATATTTTTATAAAACCACGTAATATAATATGATTAATCGAGGTTTATCAAGTCACTAATTGAGATAATTGTTCCCTTCTACCGCGATAGGGTTTAAACAATCTGTTTCCCGACCTCACCTTTTAGAGGACCCTGCTATCAATTTGAGGAGGTTTTATTATTGTACGAAGCATATAAAGTTCAAGATAAACTAATTTCGCCTAATTGACCAAGAAATCAATGGAAGGCTCATCGTTTGATCTGTTCGACCGAGCAAATCGGACATCACTGAGCGGTTATGTCAGAATTCGGTAATGTTTCCTATGGATGGAACTTCTGCTTATTACAAAGATGCAAGAACGCTCAAACGTTCGCGTTATTATAATGTGTACTTGTATATTATGGTGTGAGGTTATTTCGTACAATATCCACAGGTCTCATATGCTTTACGAACACCATACAGGCTTGACACACGATGACAACATGGTTGGTCATCTTCAGTTTATCCTCGTCAATAGCCTCGAGTGTTCGTACCACGCGGCAGTTCGAGCAAGTCGGCGACACACACAACACACACGAAGTTTTGTCATCCGCGTCACTGCCGCGCATCTTCCTCTTTCCAATGCAAGGTTTGCAGATATGTTTCGCTGATGGAGACACTTGACGCTGCAGCTGTCGACGCTGAGCTTTGCAGTTAGCGAGACACCATTGTAGCTTCTTCATCTCAGCAAGTTGCGGTGCGAGCCATAGATCCATAGTCGATTTCCACGTTGATGAGACCACCACTTTGTTAAGTAACGTGCTCATTGTCTCAATGTACGTCTGCACGAATACGTCGACAATTCCAGGTTCTTGCTGCTTGAAGATGGCGGCGTACATGAGATTGGTGCGCATGACCCCAGGTAATGGAGGACACTGCGGGAGTTTGGCCGGCAGCACCACTTGATAGCCAATGCGGTCCCCATTGGCACGCGTCATGGTGCCTTTCGATGCCAACGTCACGAAATCACGCGGGGATGAGACGGCTTTGAGAGGCCAGCCATGCTGGAAAAACATCCACTGAATGCCTCTGTATTGAAAAGGGTCTGCTTCTGTGGGACCTGCCAATTCGGCCAAGACGGCGCAGTTGACGAGATGCATAGCGAGTATTTCATTTCGGTCTCGAAGACTGTCGACGATCGGTGTCTCCACGCCGAGCATCACCTCGTTCAGATCACCTTTGATCGCACCTGCCACCAGAAATACCATTGGGTCTTTCCAGTCACCACCGAGGATGTTCTCGTCTCGATGAACACGACAGCTGCGTGCGAGGTATAGTGAGGCGTTGGTTTGTGTCTTGAGCTGCTTCCATCGAGTGCTGTCTAGGTTGGAGTGGTGAAGTGGTGTGGCAGACCGGCCATTGTCTTCCTGGCCGTCGCGTTCATCATAACTACGAAGCGTCCGATCTAGTAACTGAAACGAGCGGTCTCTACAGTGCTGCTCTTCATCGGGTGTAAGCCGGAAGGCCTGGAATGGGATGCTCTTGGAATCCATAGAGCTCCTGTTGTTGTTGAGCTGTCAACTCCGTTGTGGTGCTCGTGAGTGGAGCCCCCCTTCACTCCCCAGCTGATTAGAGAGCTGCTGTTATGCAGAGAGCGCAGCCTGGGAAAGCGGGCCATGTGTCGAGCTGTAGACAGTGCGAATAGATTTCGCCTGGCTTTGGTGCTGGCACAGGCTCTCTTCGATGGGAACATGTCAAAAGGCGTGGTCTGAGTTGTGTAAATCATAAGACCCTACATGTACCTCTGCGTACCAGCAACTGTCAAATGAGATACATGCAAGTCGATATGCATCGAACTTTGCTTCAGTAATCTATTAATAGATTGGATTTTTACAGAGTTTACCCTGGTAATGTTCGGTCTTTCCGATGGCGCCATGTATGTATGTCTGAGCCAAGGCTCTGGTACTTTTGGCGATGAGTGCAATCACTAGGCGAGCTATGTGTGCTTTAATTAGGTAGTCTTGTAAATGTCAAATGCTGGTGTCTAATAAGACATTTGTGTACATGTATTTCATTATTTCCGCACAAAGTGTACCTCTTGGCCACGCCTTTTCGACATTTTCCCCTCCTTTTCTGATGCTCCGACTATTATAGAAAAGAAGATGCTTCTACTGCGACGACATTCCATCGTAAACATAAATATATCATGTGCAAGTCTGACTCATTTCCTCTTGTAACTCAATTGTGTACATGTAGAATACAGTTGTCTGCTTAATCCCAACTTTTTTTGTCATTAAATCAAGGACAAAACAGGTATAAAATTGCTCCAGCAAGCCCGTGTTATGTCCTAAAATCGAGATTCAAGGACAAAAATGACTTGAAGTTTGTAAGCTCTCCAATATATATCGAGAAATGCTCGTTGTCTGTAATAATAAATCCATAGTTTTGATAGTAAAGCCGGTAACGCCGACCCCATAGTGAAACTTAAACGTTTCTAAATTTTTGTCCTAGTTTCTAGGACAAATCCCAACGTGACAATTTTGCCGGAAGATTTTACAGTCTTCACGGCGCTTGATAATGCATTCGTGCCGAAAACTACACACAGTTTAATGCACAGGTTTCCATCGATGACATCGGAGTTGTACATTATTAAGAATTCAAGTGGAGCCGACGTGCTAACTTTTGGACCTTCTTTTTGTTTTAGATTTATAAGCTGTTGGGGCTAACACACTGCCAGTAAAAACCACATTTCGCTTTCCTACGAAAACTATCCTATTCAGCTTGAAGTTCTCGTTTTCAGCGGCACGCCAGAAAGGGCTCCGACCTTCGCCACGCGTCCAGCAGCGCTTTTCTTCATGTAGCACGTGGGTCCTGCAGGGTCCAAGTTGACGAACGTGTAGGCGTTACAGCCTTCGGTCTCTTGACACAGTGAACAGCAGAGCCACGGATAGAGTGTCAATGCGCTGCTCAAGTCGTTGCCGTAGTAGTCGACATCCGTTTCGAGATTACCACAGCCGTCGGGGATACCGATACATTGGTAGTAGTTGGTGTTCCAAGGCTGACAGTAGCTGTTTGATTGACAGCAAGACGTTCCCTGAGCATTTCCACAGTACTGACCCTCAGCTACAGTGCATTCTTGAGTGGGTTTGGGCGTCGGTAGTGCTGATTCTGGGAGGAAGGCCGAGACAACCGTCAAATCGTCCGTGTTCGTGTAGTGGGTAATTGCACCCGCTGCCGTTTTTAACAAACAACGCTTCACATTGTCGCTCTTAGACACGAAGAGCGTGTAGAGTACACAACCTTTGTCAGCCAGTTGCAAACAGTAATTACAGCACTCTTCGCTGGAATCCGTGTTGAACTGGTAAAACGTAAAGTCATCACTGTAGTAAACTCCTTCTAACTGCTCACTACAAACTGAAGGAGTTGCAGTAGTTGGCATAGGTGTGGTAGGAGCTGGAGCGGAAGTAGTTGAGACCATGAAGACCGACACAGCGGTGACACTAGAGCTATCACCGTAGTTGGTCTTCTCTCCAGCTGCGCTCTTGAGGTAGCAGACACTTTGGCCCGTGCTGGAAGACTGGAAAAACGTGAACAACACGCACCCACTGAGCGAAGAACAGAGGGCGCAGCACGCGGCTGCGTCGCTCATAGGCAACGTCTTGAGGTTGAAACCGTGATAGTAAATGTTCTTGAGCTGGGTACCGCATGTTGCGCCAGTCGATACAGTCGTCAGGGGAGCAACGACCTCTTCTGCTTCAACGCTGGTGCCTTCCGGTCCAGCGGTGACGTTGTTAAAGCCAAACACGCAGCCAAGAGCGAGAGCGAATAACACCAAGAACTTCATGTCTGTTAACAAAGACTTCGGTGGGCTTGGAGCAAATCCAAGACTGACAGACTGTCAGTCTTGATTCACTGTCAGTAACAGTGGATCGAAGCACATCATCCAACTTCAACCGCGTGCAGTCAACTGTCGAAAAGATCTTCAACGTGGTCTCCAAAATCGAAGAATCCGAGCAGATTCAGCCATTTCAAAGCTCAAGTTGGCTGTGCTGCTCGTAATTCAGCCTTGCGATATCAACAGGCCCAAGTCGCTGAACGAACATCAAACACGACTGGCATAATACCACAATTTGGTTCGTCAGTCTCTCTTTGCTCTTGTTTGGTAATTTAAGGGATCGTTCGGTGCGGCATTTCCAGCAAGTAGGGGACCCACACAAAACGCAACAGCTTTTCTCCTCCTCCGGATCCGTGTTGTTGCCGTGCTTCTTCATCGACCGTCTCGTAAAACACGGTTCACAAACTGTTAAAGCTAAGGAAGACGCTCTATGTTGGCTTTCGGATCTGCAGTTGGCCATGCACCACTGCAACTTCTTGAGCTCAGCAAGGTGCTGGGCCTCCCAAAACCCGAAAATCAGTTTCCACACGATATTAGCGGACAATTTGTCTACAAGCACACCTTGAGTCTCCACGTACGCGTGGATAAAGACGTCCACAACGTCCGGCTCCTGCTGCTTAAAGATCACTGCGTGCATCGCTCTGCCTCGTATCACATTCCCAGGTAACGGCGGACACTTGGACAGCTCCACTGGATGCATCACTTCGTAGCCGATACGGTCGCCATTGGCGCGAGTCATAGTACCAGCCAACGTCACGCTCACAAAATCCCGTGGTCGCACCATCGACTTGATTGGCCATTTGTGGTCATACATCAGCCACGTAATACAGAGGAATCGGAACGGATCAGCATCGGTCGGACCCAATAGCTTCGCTACGATGGCACAGTCCATCGGGTGCTTGTTAAAACATTCCGTTCGATTCTGGTAGCTTGTCGTATCCTGGATCTCCAAGCCAAGCATGATATCGTCCAATTTTCCGCGAATTGTCCCTGCCATGAGCACAACCAGCGGGTTGTCCCAGTCTCCACCGAGGAGGTTAAGGTCTTGGCAGACGCTGTTGGGGCGCGCACTATAGAGCGAGGCGTCTGTCTGCGTCTTGAGCAACTTCCAGCGTGAACTGTCGAGATTAGAGTGATGAAGTCGAGCTGTGGGCCGAGTGTCTTCGCCTTGACCGTCTCTCTCGTCATAACTGCGTAGCGTTCTATCAAGTAGATTAATGGCACAGTCGTGACAATGCTGATGCTCCTTGTCCGTGAGCGTCGGAGTTTGAAACGGGCCGTCGCGGGAGAGCATGAAAAACTTATCGTAGTGTTTTGTAAGGATTCAATTGTGAGGTTGCGTTCAAAAGAGCGGTCATCTCAGCTCGAGTCGGCAAGCCCGTGGTGGCGAAAAACAGGACAACGAGACGCGGCTATGATGAGGACCGCCCTTGTCATAGCCGCGTCTCGGGAAGACCGTCAGTGCCGGCGGTCTTCCCGACCGTGATCGATGGTGAAATGCAGACAAGCAATTGGCAAGACCATGGGATTAGATAGTGACGTTTGTCGTACGTCGTCTTCTACTGCAAACTGCTAACCAGTCGGACTCCAGCACCAGTCATACTATCCCTCATACTCCCGACGCCATCTATCGAACTCGCTCAGGTTGCGACGGCTGTCTCTCTCAACTCCTCGGACATCACTTGTGTCAGGGCGCCGGTTTTGCTGCACTCACTTGGTGGCGGTCTTGCTGTACATGTACTCGGTGTAGCTCACTTTTGTTTTTGGACGCCGGTACATCGCAGCACCGGCTTTGTCACAGTTGTGCTGTCGTTGACCAACATTTGAGACTCAAATTAAATTGAAATTGAGTAGGTAGGTACTGTACTTTAGTTTTGGTTTTACTCACTGCCGGTGGAGATGCTGCTGGTTAATTAAATTTGACTGAACTATTACCCGAATTTGCCCGAAATGAATCGTCTTTATTACCGTCGACCGGTCGCCCTCAATAAATTTATCAACTGCCCTGTCTGCAGCGACTATTTTTAGTTTATTAATAGTTGGAACGGGTGGAAATGCTCTTAGGAATGCCAGTTCAGACCAAACCAAAGATAAAAAGCGAACTTAATTCTGCTTAAGTTCGCATATAACTATATTTGATATCGGTGGTGTCCACGGACTCGGTTCCCAGTCAAATAATGTACCGCATCGCCTATGTCATTAGCGGTTATTTGTCACAAGCGGTGCATCAAGCCATGACACTTTTTCCGCACATGATTTTTTACCAAAATCGTAAAAAGTCCTAAACTAGGCGCGCCACCCAGTCTAATCCAGTGGCTACTGGACAACCTACAATAGCTGGATGTGCACGTGGACTACCAACTCCTCATTAGCAAACAAGCCAGCGAACACACCAGCAGCACCCAAATGCAGAAACCTGTCGGCCGTCAACGTGTACGTGGCAATGGACGCAGGCGCGTGTTATTTGTTCGCAAGTCTTACACGTACCGATTCAAACTGCGTGTTCTCCAGTTTACGACAGGTCCGGCATCCAAGCTACTGTGGAGCGTTTCTTTCCTGAATCGGCGGGATCGAGCAACACATCAGCTCACAAGTTGATCAACAAGTGGTCGCGTAATCGCATTCGCATCGAAACAAGCCAAGGTCGATTATCGGATACGCGCCGTGCGCGGGCGAAGGGGCTTGACACCACTCTTACTCCAGCAGCGGAGGCCGCTCTCGTCAAGTGGATCAATGATTATCGCCGCGACGGTGTACCCATCTCGTCCACTACGCTGAATGTAGTATTGTAATAAACAGAAATCCGTTAGTAATGATCTCAATTAGCACACAACAATCGCCGACAAGTCGGCGAACAAAGCCGGTGCTGAGTTGACCCAGCGGTTCGGCCCTTCCGGGACAGCGGTGTTTCGTTTGCGCAGAAACCAGTCGACTAAGCCAGTCAAATTTGGTCGTCGGAGTATAGTCGAGCGAACTATCTCCGGGAAAACCTGTGCCTGCCACCAACGGGTGGGGAGCAGCGCGCGAGCGCTTTTACAGGGCGTCGAGAGCAAAGGCTGCTCGACTTGAAGTGTCACGGCCCCGGTTATCTGGCGTACCGACTTGCTTAGTTGAGCAAGATTTAGTTGAGCGCACAATGTAACGGGCTGGTTACAGTTACATATCAGTTAAAACTAGAGACACAAAAAGTATACATA
>JAIKVB010000445.1:0-26284 GCA_024679045.1 Phytophthora brassicae | reverse complement strand
ACTTTTCAATTTACCCTTAAAGGATAAAAGCTTCCTCTCGTACTACGTTACATAGTAGCACTTATAGTTGTCAAGTCCTCGTCGCCGTCGAGTCGCTGAGTCCAAGATTCAGACCATCGAGTCAAGTGTTGAAGGTGAAGCCATCGAGTTACAACAACATTTCTGTTACATTAGCGTAGCATTCATTATGGAACATAACCAAGCTCCTCAAAACTTTGGAGAAATGCTGCAGTATTATGCCCAGCAGCAAGAACAATTCAACACTCGGATGAACGAGCAATTTGCAGCCGAGGCAGCAAGAGTGGAGGAACTGAATAGCAAGCCTCCAGTTGCCCGGAAGGCTGAACCCCCAAGTACTATGGAAGTCTCAATGAGGACGTCGATTCGTGGTTCTTCACGGTAGAACAATACTATGCAGACTACCAACCGCTTATTGCCACACACGGTGAATCGACCAACAAGTGTGTCGTTCTTCGAAACGAGGTCGTGTAATGGAGAAAAGCATCCGTTGTTTACGCCCGTAGTTATGAAATCAGACTCGACCCTATCAATACACCAAATATGGAATTGAAATGTTTACGCCCGTAGTTATGAAATCAGACTCGACCCTATCAATACACCAAATATGGAATTGAAATTTGCGCAATCTTCAAAAGCAGTTAGGCGGGAAAACCCGTGCCCCGGTCCCGCTTCCCTCGCATTTCAAATCAGTATCGAATCTTCCCCCCCTCCAAAACAGGTATGATACCCCGTGTTCACGTTTCAGAAGAGAATACTGTGTAATAACAAGTTGTCATTGTTCTTATCTGGTGAGTAGAGTCTTCCTAAAGCTCATAGTTCGCACAAGAGATGCTATCTGGGCGCGCCTCCCGTCCGTCCAAATCTCGGTTAGTACTTCCTCCGGGCGGAAATGATTGCCCGCGGCGCCTTTCCACCGGGTCCAGAACTGCCATACTTTATAGGGAAATTTAATATTTTTTGTGACATAGCGACAAAGAAAAATCTGTCAATGTTTATATATCAATAACAACTCCTTCATGGAGAACGGCGACGCATAACGAAATGCTTCTAAATCACAAGGAAATGACTGGGGGGGCTTTCCCTCGCGTCGAAGTTTGTTCTTACCAGCATGTGGAAGCTTGTACTCGTTGGAACCACCAGCTCGCATTACACATTCCATCACCAACTGTAGCGTGAGGAAGATGTTGTCGAGTGTGTGCACTTCAAGAGCTTTGTATGACTTCCGTACCGCTTGAATGAGCTACACAATGTTGTAGCAGTCCTGTCGATATTGGAGGGCCTGGATTGATGCGAAATACCCCAGGTCAAGCGTGTTGAGATCAGGTGAGTTGGCAGGTTGAAACGCCAGTTGAATGTTCCAACAGTCAGCCAATCCTGCCGCCAGGATGTCAGGGTCTGTCGGCTGACAATGCGGGTCGCATTATCTTGCTGAATGATAATGGGACTGCTCTGTTCCCACGCCGGCCATTTCGATTTGATGGCGGGTATGATGTGCTCAATCAGATACCGCTTGTACACCTCTCGATTTACAGTATCTAAGTTCTTGGTCTCGAGCGTTCCGGCAGGTCGATTTTTGCTAGATTTCTTAGCTTTTACTTTGTGCGTAAAGTCCCATATTCCAATTTTGCCATCAAATAGAACCTGTCCATTTTTATCAAATCTATAATTAACATAACATAAAACGTTAGAGATTATCACATAATATCATCAAAAATGGGAGCCCACCTTGGCCTAGCTACGGCAGCCAGGAACATTGTATTCCCAATGAAGCGCTTACTCTTCCGCTCGCGGTGCGGCACGGTTGGCAGCCAGGAACATTGTATTCCCAATGAAGCGCTTACTCTTCCGCTCGCGGTGCGGCACGGTATCTCCGGGCAACACGTAGAAGACCTTCTTGCCCTTGTCCTCGTTAAACCATTTCTCGTCCACATGTACAACGTTGTACATGGGGACGAAGAAGGATCCGTTGGGTCCGTGCACCACGTTCGTCCACATGTACAACGTTGTACATGGGGACGAAGAAGGATCCGTTGGGTCCGTGCACCACGTGACGAATAGCGTGGCGAATGCGGGAGTGTTGTTTGCCAGGGTTAACAACAGGTGGATGGTGCTGCTGTGCCGCAACAGAAGTCGTTCCTTTAGTGCCTCACCCACGCCAAGTTCCTGTGCAAGGCACTGTTGTGTCATGCACCGCCGCATAGGTATGACAGGGACGCGTGCCAGGACAGCCTCGTGATCCGTCTTCTTTCGCCCGGACGCCTCCTTGATCAGACTGCGCAATCCATCGATACCTTCACTGGCGTGGGTGACCTTAAAGAGACGCCACACGCGTCTAATGGAGGACACATCTACGTCAAACGTTCAGCAGCGTTGCTTATAGCTCCTTCGTCGGGTTTGCCTCTCACCCCATTCATTAGCAGGAACAGCACCACATCTTTCCGCTGCCTGGCGGTTAGGTTGGGCTTCTTGTGCAGGACCATCGAATTAGTGAAGGTGTTGGTGTTGATTCGTGGTGGGAAAGAAAGAGCAAAATTGGTAGTGAGGTGCCTCAGCAGCAGGTCATTCTTCATACTTTTGGCCGCAGCTTCATCGTTTACAAACTTTTGTTGGCGCTCAAAGACCACGGGAAAGCTTAGCTCAAACTGCGTAGATTCCGCCAATCAGCGCGCGTCAAGCGAGGACACAGGGGAAAACATATTATGTAATCTGTTTGGGCGGGCAATCATTCCCAACCGGAGGAAGTATTAGTATCGAGCTTATGTTAACATACGATAGTAATCAGGGTATTTTGCATATGCCTACACCCCCACGAGCCAAATGAAATCTACTCCAGAATGTGTGCTACGTCGGAGTGACGAGCCGCCACCCCACAAGACAATCCAAATCGTCTTCTTCAAACAAAGGGGAAGCCCCCCCCTGCCGTGACTGCGCTCTGATCGCAAGTTTTCGCATCCATTAATTGCGGAAGCCGCCACAATTCAAGTCGTCTCGTTGGCGGATTTCATGCTGATGGATATAAGACTACAGACGCCTTCAGTAGCCCCGTGTCGAGCCAGCACACGACGACCACCTGGATTCGCCACTAGCCCCTGCAGTTTCGGGTCGTGTAAGTGACTACGGTGATCCGAGCACTCCCATTGGACCCCAGACATCTACGGTTGCGCCTTGGACGCCTCAAATAACTGGCTTGGCATGGACAGAGTCGGAAAGTCACAAAGTTCCGACCGTGTCCTCTTGAAAAGGAACCACAAAGATCATGTGCAGACGCCCCGTAGCTCCTGTCCGCCACGCTCGCTATCTCGGGTGTTTACATTCCTGAGTGGTTATCAACCTGTTTTGAGGAGTCAGATGGGTTGACATTCGAAAACTAGCGGGTAATCCCTATAATCGAACGGCTGAGTCTACACCAGCGAGTTCTCCAGGATTCGAGCTAGTAGCCAGGACCCCTCAAGATTCTAAACCCAAGGCGCGGGTTCCTACGCATTGGCCTGAAGACGTCAAATTTATCTTCGCTCACCAGAACCCACGAAATTTACGTTTTAAGCGCGTGCCCCTTGGAACGAGACCCTGTGAAGGATGTGGGTGTATCGAAAGGTGTAACGTAAATGACTTGCATCAATGCACAAGAAATTCGTTTCTGTGCAGATTGCAATTGCGGTTTTGCGGGGGGTTGTGGAAATTTTCTTCGAGAGAGCGGAAATATATCTCTAAAGAGGAACGTACGGTCGGGTATGCGCGGTGTAGTGCCGTTAAAGCCATACCTGCAGGGGAGATCATTGGTCAGTATTTTGGAGTTTTGCAGCTCATGGGGTCTCCGAGTAAAATGGCACCGTCAAATGAAGGATATCGCCTACGTTTGAGAACGAGGACGTCTGGAAACATGTTCGCTGGGATAGACGCGTTAAAGTCTGGTGGGATGGTGAGAATGGTGAATCAATCATGTAAACCTACTGCTCAGTTTCATGAAGTACAGACTGGTGATAGTCTCACCGTAGTGGCGGTAACGGCCCGCGACCAATTTCCAGGTGAAGAGGTGACCGTCTCGTATGGGAACGAGTTATGGTTTGTCTGAAGATGTGGCTGGTCAGGCTGCCAGCATCGACGTCTTCAGCATTTGCCAGACGTTACGGAGGTGTAGAGCACAAAACGTCTCGTTTTAAGGTCGGACGAACTGTAGATAAGAAAAGAGCTTACTAATTGAGTTGATAATGCGAAAATGATAATTCGTACAGGACTATTATATATAATGCAATACTTAAAGTACTACATGCCTCATTTTTTAGCCTCATTTTAGACGTGAAATGGTTAAACTTAAATATGTTCAGTTTTCGATACATAATTCAAGTAATTTTTGAACCCCCCGGATATTTAGCATTTCGATCATTTTAGCTTTATTGGCTCGAGTAGAAAGTAGAAAAGATGCCCACTCAATTGACACGTGTAAGGCCTGTATGAATGATGTTCGTATTGTCTATCTAACGTACCCCTGTGTCTGCGGGGAGGACATAAAGTCGGCTACGTAAGTTACATCCCTGATGTTGTGTAGACTCGCGGAAAAGTACAAACCTATAGGACGAAATGAGTGGGAGGAACTCGCGGTAGAGTACAATCTGCGGCGTGCTCATTCTTGGCTTGAACGAGACTTCGACTCGCTCCGTCGAAAATTTAAGAATCTTTACTCGAAGAGCAAAAAGTGAATTAGGGTATACACCTCTTATGTTCTACGGTCCAACATATGGGAACTAAGGGGTTAACGGGGAGATACCCGTGGAGTTGTAGGCCATTGCCATGGCTCAGGAGGTCCAGTTCGCCATAGAACAGAAGGGAGGCACGCACACTTCGCATGACGGGGTGGACCATGGAGAAGACGACGCTGATTTGATGCGCAACGTTGAGCAGACCCTGTCTACTGGAATGTGTCGGGGGGGCGGACCAGTAGGAGATAGTGAAGATGAAGAGTACGCACAGGAGATATTCATTCCTATCGAAAACGACGGGGAGACTCATGCAGCTGAGTCTAATCTGGGGGGACAAGGATCTCAGGAGTCTATCCACGGGCCTACCACAGCGGCCATTGGAACTCTCATTACAGAGAGGGGGAGTTTCGACGTATCTCTGGCTGAAGACGTCTATTCGGACCCGGAGGAATACGGGTCCGCGATGGGAGACCCGTACGAACCTAGAGAGATCGCTCTTGCTGAAGGAGGACCTACTCTATCTCGCGTGGATTCACCGCGCACGCCAAACCTTAACGCTCAGAGTACCGTAGGAAACACTTCGGTCTACAAGAACAAGAACACGGGACGCCCAAAATCCGCAAAGAAGAGTGACGCCCCTGTCAGACCGACATTTGCATCTCCTAATAGTAGACGTCTGCGACGTGATTCGTCCAAGGCTGTGGACGACGAACTCGAACGTTTGGTTCACGACAAGAAAGCTATAAGCAGCAACAGACTAGGAGGATGCGACCTGCGAGTGTTGAGGGACAACATAACTGAAAATACTAAGAAGGCCGGTGGAAAAGGGGACTCTACTGATTTATTTTCATCTGGAGCTACATATGCAGCAAACAAGAGAGCTAGAGCCAAAAACGACTTGAAGAACTAAAAAACAGCTCGACAACGCGGAGGAGTAAGTGGAGGTACGGACATCATGCAAATGATGATGATGGTGAGAGAGGATGCCGATCGTAGAGCGGAGACCGAAGAAAGAAGACGCCGTGAAGACCGTGAGGCTCGTCTGGCCTCTGAAAGACTGGAAGAGACACGCTCGAGGTCGTACGATGCGAGGAAATGGCCATATTGGAAACACAGCGCAATCTGGAGAAAGAGGAGCTAGAAAGCTTCGCGAGGACCAAAATCACAAAGAGGCTTTGCTGGTAGCAGCAAAGCGACAGAGGTACGAAGTGTCTCGAGTGAGACCGTGCGGAAGCTCGAGAGCGTCATCAACATATGATGCTTCTGTTCGCTAATTCAGCGTGGTAACTCCTCCTTCGTAAAAAAACTAAGAAACTGAGAGAATCAATGCAATTTCTAGCTAGTAAGTCGTGGAATATACTTTTCATCATTTTATGGTTAATGCAAGTTTCACTTGTTGTCTTCTTTTCCATGGAAGTGCGTGGCTGATTCCTGCAGCCCTCACACGAAAGTTTGATAACCGAAACAGGTTATCAAGCCGGCGCTTTCTCTTTTCTAGATTGTACGGCAGCAGTAGAAGAAGACGATGATAAACCTTCTCGGTCTGGCCTATTCCCCATTCTGCACTTTGGCAAATCATAGTGATCGCTGCAGACATAGTATGGGCTGCGTGGCGAACTGAAGGTCGTAGCCTGCTCAAATCGCCTTTTTTTAAGGCGTCATAACCCTTCCTGACATTTCTTTACCGCAGGGGAAGACGCTGTCCGCCACCGCACCATTGCGAGGATCTGGGTTGAGATACGGATCAGAGAGTTGACGGCGGACGTCTAGACTAGTGTCCCCGTCGTTCCAGCTACCGGGACAATTGTCCTTAGCCCAGACAATGAGACCGTCTGTACCATAGCACATTGTCCCGGTAATGAACACATTATGGAACCACCCATTATAATGGGCGTTTTGTACCACGTCGGAAGGCTGTTGAATCTACAATTAATAAAAGGTTACACATAAGTATCAATTGAATATTAAAGATAATAATACAACGCACCCTGTAGTTCTTGCCATCCAGGAACCCCCACCTAAACTGTACGAGAGCGTGTCTGCGTGCCACAAACTGGGCAAGTGCTTTCTGCCTCTGCAACGATGGCCATACTGTACGGGCTGGGTGGTAATTCTGGAGTGCTGCCGAGAGGGAGAGCTCAGCCTCATTCAAGACTCGAGCTAACGTTGAAGGGGGGACACCAAATTCTTTACAGAGTGAGTTCCGTTGCATGGAACCCACGTAAAACGCTAGTATTAAGCCTAAACCTGATGGTGATATCGTAATTTTCAAGGGCGGCCCCCCCTGCGGCTGGTGTCGACAAATAGTGTAGAAATCATCAAGTCTCTCTAAAAAGCCCCGAAAGCTTGTCTACAAAACACGTTAGACCAATAAATATTAGTTAATACTCTCATGTTATACATTTCATGTTTCCTACCTTGACAAAATGATAGTGTTCAAAAAGTTCTTGTCAGTACCCCGCTCGTAAGTGTCCATCCATGGAGATCGACTAGGATCTTTTAGACAGTCCAGAGTTTGATATTGTCGCATCCTGACCATGCGGGCCACTCGTAGCGCAGAATTTCCTCTTTAATGCGCCTTCTGATGCGCTTTCGACTGGATTCCAGTCGACGGCGAATCTGCGAGGCCCCGTAGACAGCTAGAAGAACGGCAGCCTCGTCCATTTTGGATAATGGCCTCCTTCGAGGGATCACGGAAGAATCAGGTTGCCATGATGAGTAAAGTTGCCAGGTGGGGGGCATGATGCCCCAACAGTTGCCATGATTCCACTGTCTTCTTCTATATTTTGTCCGGCTACATGTTGTGTCCTACTTCAGATCCCACAGTAATTCCCCATATTTGCACCTTTAACGAGACATTTCTCAAAGGTCACAAGTTCGGTTTAATGACTGTTATGGTAGGTGTCGGCAAAAGCCATTTTGTTAATTATTGATTAAAGGGGTATAAACCTGAACATAAAAATTCTCGATTTAAAATTTTAATGTAGTGTTGGAAGTCACCCAATATAAACTGCGTAATGGGGTTTATCGCAATCAAGCCATCAAGCCATATAGCGCATAACAGAACTCATAATTCGTACCTGGTCTGCGTCAGTATCGCATGATCGAGGCTGCAATAAAAAACACCTACATTTCATCTTATATATTTTGGATCTCGAGCCATTTCAAGTAGTGCGCTAGCGTCCCGTCCGAGGCCTGGTGCTGGTATGGATGGCATGTTAACAGGAGGGCGACAATTTGGCATGAATGACAGACTGGTTGCGGGGTAGTATAGACTACAGCCTTAAAAATAGATAACTAGTTACATTTTAAATAAATAATACTTGGTCGTGATTGGATAACAAAAGTTGCGAACTATGAGATATCTACGAAGTATGAGCTCTTTTATGCGGTACGACCATCCAGAAGTGACACGTCCGCTCCTTGCAGCGCCTTCGACACCGACTCGACCTTCGTTAGGTACTTTAGTAGTTCCCGGAGGCGGCGGTTGCTCGTCGTTGAAGGCGAGAGATCGGCGATGTCGTCGTCAGTGACATACATGTACGGTAGTAGCTCAAAATACCGGTTAACCATCTCATAGGTGGCTCATCTTGTGTCTTGAACGACGACTGGCGAAGTAGTGTCTGATCTCTGTTAAAATACAATAGAAATATTTAAAAAGGTACTATAAATCAAAATTAAAAATATTTACCTGATTGTAGCAGACGTATTGAGTGTGCGCAGCTTGACCATCAGCTGCTTCACCTCTCCCAGCTCCATGCTGAAATCTTCCATCTCGTCTTGGACGGCGCGATTAAGTCGATGGCTGGCATCATCAATGTCGCCAATAGGCGATTGGCAGAACAGTTGTCAGCAACCAGAAAACAGCACTGGTCTAGCTGTTTCCCGTAATCTCTAGCAAGCATACAGGAGAGAAAATGACATATGCCCACGGGCCGGAAGATTTTCATCATCGTCGTCACCACGCCGTCAACTTCGTAACGGCCATAGACGGCGAGGTAGTGCTCCGATGCATGAGCCTATCCATCGATAATAAGCCCAAAGAGTGCTGGAATCTCGGCCGCGATGGCGCGCTCTACAGCCCGCGTAACCTTGCCCATACCAGATACTAATGTTTCCACGCAAATAGAGTCGAGATTTGAGTTTCTACAGTTAAAAAAGGTTACTCTTAGTTAGTAACAAAATGTTAAATACGATTAGAAATGTGTAAATACTATACCACCTTGTCGCTTCGTTCTCGCAGAAGTGCAGCAGTAGGATGCTGTCTAGAATCCACTGCATCCAGCTGAAAAGGTTGAGGGATTATCGACTGCAAAACTATAGATAGATCCTGTTTCAGAGGTCGTAGCAGCAAGCATTAGGGCCTCAAAGTCTGGGTGCTCGCTCCGGACGTGAGACATGAGGTTGGAAAACCGATTTCGAGTTGTCTGCTTGCGAACTATACCGCAGCGACATCGATGGTATTCTAGAATACCTCATCGTGCTCGTCACGGCACGGTTTGAAGAAAAAAACCACCACTTGACTGGGCTTGAAGACGGTGCGTCCTGGGCGACGGGGAGAATTAGCCATACTGGTAAGGCTGGTAGTAAATTGGCGAGTGACAGCTCTCACTTAATAAAATATAAAAACGACAAATGGCTCGTAGCCAGTCATTCATTTGTATCACCTTAACAAAATAATTTGTTGTGCACCGCATCTCAAATTATAATATTTGATGTGGTCCAAAAATAATTTATAATGAAGTTGGGGGTATTCGGAAAATAAATATACTGCTAATATTTATCGCAGTAACTGCATCGTCAATATATTATTTGGCTACTAACATACCGGAAGTAACGTTATCAAAACTGCCAGTGCTGTGGTAGTTTTCGGTGGTAGTAAGCAGATCTATTGCAAATACCGGTACCCGACGTCGCTTACTCACACTACCGGTATATGAAACGGATGGCGGGACCCGTCCCGCATTAAATACCGCTGAGATCAAGGATCATTTATTTAATTTTAAAGGCGAACCATCATCCACTTTTCGTCCGTCGAACCAGCGCCAGGCATGACACCTCGGACCACACAAACAACTATTCCCCCTCGTAAGCGGCAAAAGCGGGCTAGTGGTAAAGGAATGTGTGGCGGAAATATATTGGAAGCTTCAGTATTGGGCGTGCAGCTTCCACGACACCCTTTAAAGAGCTCACTGCTGAGTCACTGTCAGCAAAGTACTTTTTCTATTCCGATACGTTTCTGACCTACTTTCCTGAAGCGATCCGTAACGCGACTAGGAATGAAGACGATACGCCTAGCAACGCTCCATCGAACAGGTCGGCAAAGCGAAAACCTGGTCGGCCCAGAAAGAAGTGACGGGCCTCAAGTCAAAATGAATTTTGAAATCCCTTCTACGGTTTTTTTTAGCTCCTTGAAGGAGAAGGCGTAGAAATAGACGATGTACTGCATTTCATACGTCCATTTTTAAGAGATTTTCTAATGCGATTGAAAATCGATTGATTGTAGGACCTGCTGACGTGAAGGGTTACCGGTACTCATATCCATACCGGTATCTAGTACCGGTAGTAGTAGTAGTAGTAGTTGTTGTTGTTGTAGTAGTACATGTAGTAGTATAAATATTATCCCTACCCATACTAGAAATAATATGCTTACAGTAGTACATGTACAGTAGTAGTAGAAATACTATACAAAAATATGTACCAAGCCAAACCTTTATAACACTTCTACCGGTAATCTGAAAACTCAGAAGCCCTAGCTTGATGACGATTGGTGAAGAGTATAGGTTTGCAGCCGAACTGTAGCCAGTACTCTTCACACCACGAAACACGAAACTATAATATGGCTGGCGAAGAACGTACGTGCTGCTTTCGCTCACTGTCTTGGCCTCTGCAGGTCTCACTGTCACCACATGAACCTCCACATACTTCGGCGTTGCAGAGCCAATATATGAATCTTGTTCTTAATTGCTGGAACTCACTTTAAGACTCGTTCTGCACGTTGACACAGTTGCGAACAAAGTGGCGGCTGCGCCTGCCATCGTCGAGAAGGGAGAAGAGGAGGAGCACCCGTTGCAGACGGGGTGGTCGCTCTGGTGCGTCTTTTGCAGCACTTTAAAGCAGTCGGGAGAGAGGATTCAGGAAAAAACAATAAAAACTGACAAGGTGTTTTTGCTGTGGATGATGCAGGTACGACAAGAAAATGCCCAAGAAGATTGACGTGGGGTGCGTAGCAATTTAAATTTTGCAGTGAGATAATTTTGAGCTGACTAGCAGTGTGTGTCTTGTAGAACGTACCAGTCGAACCTGCAAAAAATCGCCAACTTCAGCACTGTGGAGGACTTCTGGCGGTGAGTTTTTGATACTGAAAATTTGGAGGTCGTAGAAGATGGTACTGATTGTTTTACTATCGGTTTATTAGTCACTACATCCACGTGAAGCGTCCGTCACAGCTAAGCCGTGACGTGAACCTGTACATGTTCCGTGATCAGCCCAATTGCGCTCCAATGTGGGAGGCATTCCCCCAGGGAGGTTGTTGGATCCTCAAGATCAAGAAGAAAGCCAATGTGCTTGGTAAGATGTGGCAGGACCTGGTCTTCGCTGCCATCGGTGAGGCTTTCGAGGAGCTCGACGTCGTCGGTATCGCTATGGCCATCCGCTCCAAGGAGGATATGCTGTCCGTCTGGAACGCTGACAACTCGGACGACAATACCCGCTTCGCCATTGGGTGCGTTTTAACGTGGTTACTATCGCTAATCGTTTTACTGATAATGATTATGTTGGTTTTGGATACATTATAGTGAGAAGCTGAAGGAAATCCTCATGCTGGACTCGAACACGCTGGTCGAATACAAGTTCCACGCGAACTCCATCCGGGACATGTCGACCTTCCGCAACGCGAAGCCGTACGTCTTCGCTGCTGCGACGCCGGCTACGACCAACTAGAAGAGAAGCTTTGTTGGAACTTCATGCCTACATACAAGCAGTAGTACGTCTGCAAGCAAGTAGTGCGTCGGGAGTTGGCAATGACTTCAACGCAATAGAAAGCGGAGTTACCGGTAGTCAAACGAGTGTGGAGAAGCTTTGTTGGAACTTCATGCCTACATACAAGCAGTAGTACGTCTGCAAGCAAGTAGTGCGCCGGGAGTTGGCAATGACTTCAACGCAATAGAAAGCGGAGTTACCGGTAGTCAAACGAGTGTGACATCCATTCTGCAAACCTGCACGTACTTGCTTTTTATATGATGCTAATTCTTTTTGTACTTCAAAGTTACTTTCTTGGTTCATTTTTTTTATTTGTTCGCCTTGTACTTAAGTAGAATAGCCTACTTGTACATCTACAACGTATATCTTCGGCCCCGTGGCCTATTCTGCAAGCAAAAGATTCTGATGGATCGTGAGGAACTTCAAAATCACGCCGTTCGTCCAGCCAAAGCCAAACTGCGGGAAGTATTCACCACCGGCACCAAGACCGCCAACTTCAGTCGCATTGTACTTCTCATACATCAAACCCGTCTGTCTCCAAGCTGCCAGACTACCATGAGTCCACCTTTGCGTCAATTCTCGTGCCAAAGTATACGATTCAGTAGTGTTAACTGCCAGCAATCCCTCCACGACGATGTCTTGCTCTGGCGGCCAAGCGTTTGGTGAATCCCATTGCTGACCGGAATAAATGGTAGTGGTCTGAACACCGCCCACCTGAAGTAGGTCCGAGTTCTTCAGTGAAGTAACCACCTTTTTAAGGCGGTCGATGTCGGAGGAGTTGAACGCTTTCGCCCACAACGGACTGTAATCTGACACTGAGACGATGGAGGAATGCTTATCAGTCTCCAGATCATAATCCTTCCAGCTGTGAAGCTTATTACTCCATAGAATCGTATCGATGGCTTCCAACCGTCGAGCAGAAGCTCGCTCAAAGAATTGTGCTCGTTCTTCGTTGCCCAAGTGGCGATTGAACTCCATCAAATTGCACTCCACTCGATACATAATCGCATTGAGATCGACTGGAACCACGGAAGAAGTTACCATCGACTTCATGTCTAGAGGATCCCGTAGCCAACGACTACTAAAGTCCCATCCACTCT
The DNA here is from genome assembly GCA_024679045.1 of Phytophthora brassicae. NCBI lineage: Eukaryota > Oomycota > Peronosporomycetes > Peronosporales > Peronosporaceae > Phytophthora > Phytophthora brassicae. The sequence goes on along the minus strand of JAIKVB010000445.1, from coordinate 13,485 downwards.
CAGCAGCAGCAATTACATTGTTGTAGTACTTGTCCTTGTGGCGTTCTGTGTCTGCAGCATTGCCGTCGTTTTCGCCCATCGTGCGATCAAAGATCTCGGAAGCGACGAGAACATCCTCTCGGTACGATTCTGGGCGAGGATGGTTTGCGTTTGAAGTGTAGCGATTCAAAATGTACGTCCTATTCCTTTGAGTCAGTTCCACAGCATGACCACAAGGTCCATGCTGCATCCAGTAGTCGTACTCACGCTCGAGGATAGGCAAGGCAGCATGCAGATACTCATCGTCATACTCAATCTCAGCATCATTATCTGCTGAAAGACGAGCGACTAACTTCACCATGTCCGAAAGCATCGGTGGCTGGGACCGCGTTAAGTAGTAAATTCGACCTCCATTGGGTACAAAGCCAAACTCCGTGACGTACTCTAACAAGTGGTTCACAATACCACGTGCTGTAACTGGCATATCACTCACCAAGAGTCCTTGTACGATCCAATACGAGTCCCAGTAGTAACTCTCACGGAAACGTCCTCCAGGTACAATAAGTACGTTACCAGACTGTTTCGAGTGCGGTTCCTCCGGTTTACGGGATTTAAGGAGTGAGCCTTTCACATGTGGGTTTTCAATACGTCCAAGGCTCTGCCAAATACGATGTAGATCAAATGCCCAGTCCCGGAGCTCTTTGTCTTGAATTTCAGAAACCATCGGTGGGTGGAGCTCCCCCTGGTAGTCAAACGGTGTAATTGGCAGTAGATCCGTGCCTGGTGGGTCAAAATGGTCGTCAATGAATCGTCTAAGCTGCTGCTCGTGGGTATTATGGACGTTGGGGCGATATTCAGTCATTGCCAATCCACGTCGCTGGAAATCCACCAAGATGTCAAATTCGCTGCTGTTTCGCTTGATGGGCATGTCCACAAAGTACTTGCTGTCTGAGAAGACGTTAGCCATCTGAACAGCATGCAGCAGTGGTCCACGACAGTAAATATCCATCGCTCGCTCAAGTTCCACATCAACTCCTAGTGAAACATCAGAGTCTCCTGGAATGGTCACGACAGGCGCGTGGCTCTTCATTTGACGGAGGAACAAGTGCAGACGGTGACCCCCATTCAGCAACTTATTACCAGAACGGTGCAGTGAAAACGCCGGCGTCTTGTTCCCTCTGTGGTTTCTCCATTTCGACAAGACACTAAGTCCAGCAGCTACCACGAACATCACCACCAGTAACTCTAGCAGTCGGAAGAAACCTTCCTTACGAGGTCGTCGCTTGTTTTCCATCGCAGCTTCATGAACATGAGCTGGAGCTTCATCACCTTCCGTTTTGTAACTGTTGGGGTCTTGCTTGGGGATCAGTGGCAGCTTCTCTTCGTGGTTAACTGCTCGGTCGTCCCACCACTTGAGCAGATTCGCGAGCAATGTACCACGTCGAGCATCGTGTCCAGACCCTTCGGGGGTGAAATTGCTTAAGCTTGTAGTCGACGGGGACATGCGCGCCTGAGAGCAAATTAGAGAATGAAGATGGCGAGCTGACGCACTCAAACTAATGTCTCCGTTTCGCGGCGTTTCGCAAGTCTGGCTCGTGCTCGAGTCGGTGAGAATTTATGTTTCAACTCATCTGAGGACTTTCTTTTCAAAACATCTTGGAAAACTCCTGTGAGAATGAGTTTTTAGATGGATGATGATATTGTATCCATATCACGTTCAGAAGGCTAAAGGTTTCCTGGATCTTCGTTCGTCGTGAAAAAAAAAACCGCTGATTGTCTATAGGACGGGCAGTGGATGGTCGACAGCAAACTTGACTGCACAAGTTGCTTCGACGGCGTCAGACGTCGCTCTACATGTACGTCGACCACTGATTTTGTCTGTCGGGACGAGCAGCTCGTCCGACACGTCGACTCTAACACCGGCAACTTCAACTTGTTCACACTCGCCCAATCTAAAAAAGAATTCCACAAGATGAAAAAAACCGTCTGTCGGGACGAGCAGCTCGTCCGACACGTCGACTCTAACACCGGCAACTTCAACTTGTTCAGGACACTCGCCCAATCTAAAAAAGAATTCCACAAGATGAAAAAAACGAGTCGGTGGTACACTTATCCATGAAGGGCCAAGCTCATTATTTAAATCTGTACATGCAACTCGAATCACATGCGACGGATGATGACTCGATGTAGAGCTCAAGGATCCAAAACGCGGATGCTTAGACATGCCGGACTTCCACACAGATGCAGTACTACCTGACGTTCAATTGCATCTGCGTGTGGTCGGCCTCCCCTCTGATGTTTCGCACGGCTCTTTGGTGCAAAGAGGAAGAACTAAAGGGGCAAAGTAAGCAGGTACTAGAAAGGAGTGAGAGAGGGGAGGAGGGCCGACATTCGCTACACTAGCATTTCCATCGGTTGCCGCAGTTATGGCACATGACGAACACCGTCATTGGCTCATCGGCACTGCGCGTCTGCTTCTGTGTGTTACTCGTCTTTGATGATTTACAGCGGCCGCACGTGAAGAGGCCTTTGGCGCCTTCCGTGCCTGTCTGCTTTTGGATCTTCTCGTGGTTGGCTTCGGCCCAGTCCAGTCGCGCCTCTTGGAACGCATCGTCACGCAGCTTCTCGATCTGCGCTCGCTTCTCCTCCGTGGCGAGCTCCTCCGCCGTCATCTTGACGAGCTGATCACCACTCACACTATCATCCAGCAGGTTCTGACGCAGTTCTCCGTTCTTCTTCAAGTTGAATGATAACTGGCGGTACTTGGCCATGTACTCTTTCTTCTGCTCTCCTGGTGCTCCCATATGGAAGACACGAGCCATAGCTACTTCCACCGCCGCCGCCACCTGGCCGGGATCTCCTCCCTCTGAAGCTTCCAGGATCTCTTTCACCTTGGTCCGCACCGTAGCACGCACGTTATCTAATCCTGCAGGAATGAATGGCGTCGAGCTTGGAGGTCTGGGCGCCTTCTTGAGGCCGTTAGACCCTGCAGGTTTGGGGGACGCCTCCTTCTTGCCGGGATCTCCTCCCTCTGAAGCTTCCAGGATCTCTTTCACCTTGGTCCGCACCGTAGCACGCACTTTATCTAATCCTGCAGGAATGAATGGCGTCGAGCTCGGAGGTCTGGGCGCCTTCTTGAGGCCGTTAGACCCTGCAGGTTTGGGGGATGGCTCCTTCTTGCTGGTAGTGTTGGTCTTGTTGCTATTGGGTACAGCCTTGCGCTCCACCTCAGACGCGGATGAGCGCGGGGACAGCGCCATGGACTTCCACGACTTGACTAACAGTCGCGCCAAGCTCGCGATCTTCTCGTTCTCGTGCTTGCGTAGCTTGCCCACTGTGTGGCCCATCTTTGTCTCCTTAAGAATGTCGTACGTGACGCCGGTTTGCTCAAGAGCACGAAGAGACTCCAGCGCCTGATCTTCGTCCGTCACGTCGCCGCGCGTGAACTTGAGCAGACGGCGGTGCAGGTGCTTCGCGTCGTCCATCCTTTCGGTCATCGTTTCCTGGGGTTTCTTGGGAGGAAAAAACGTCGAAAAATACTCACGGGAGCTTGCGGTCTTGAAGGCGTCTTGTCTACTAACCCAGTTACTGTCGGCGTCGCACTGCTGGCTCCGGTCGTGGCTCCCTCTCACGGGCTTCTCCAGTTGACTGGTTCAGTCCGAAGAGGCTTTCGAGTTACTATGTACACCACATCATATAGGGTATGCTACATCACAATGTATACATCATGTGATGTCCATAATTTGCCGCGCTTTAAAGCCTTGGCGCCATAAATCGCCTGGAATGACGCAGCCATCGGAGCCTCAAGCTGCAGCTAAGAGCAAGTCGAGCCAAACCGCATCCAAGAGCAAGTCGAAGGCTAAACCCAAAGCCAAACCTCCAATCAACACGCTGGATCGATGGTTCAAACCTTCGTCAGGCGTTGCGGCAACCAAGAAACTGATAGAAGAACCGAAGGAGGCAACTGCAGCGGCCACAAAAGAGGAAAAGACGCCCGAGAAGAAGAAGAAAGAGACGTCCAAGAAGTTCGTGCAGCGCTACATTCATTTAACCGATGAGTGTCGTGTGTGTGAGAACGCAAAGGCGGACGAAACCACGCGCTGTGAGTTGCGCTGCGTCACATGCTCCATGACGGTGCACAAGAAATGCTACGAGGTGAAGGGCGAGCTACCGGATGGAGACTGGAACTGTCGTCGCTGCCAATTCATTTACGATGAGACATCGTGGGAGGATATTAGCGCTTTAGTGGGCGTTGCATCACCTGAAGGAGTGACGTTCCCCACTTGCAAACCACTGGATGACACGCACAAGCTGAGAATATTGCAGGAGAATGCAGACTTTGCCACTGTTTTCCTGTTCTTACAGCGATTCCGTCGCCTGGGACTTAAGCTCTCGAACGTTGTGACGACCCTCGAGGTGAGATGTGGTGGACTTACACGCTAAATTATTGCTGACTAACTCTTGTTATGGGTTTTGTAGAGCCTCGCTAACATGTTGCTGGAGCCGAAAGAGGATGGATTGTGTGAGGAACTGCATACGCGATTGCTGGTCAATGTTAACGTTGTCATGTCAAAGTACGATCTACGCACTGGGAGTATCTACTGCACTTTATTTCCTAACCTTTGTATTGTTTGGACTTTATAGGAAATATGGTTGGTATGTTCACCTACTGCGCTTTTTGCGAGATGCGGAATACCCTTCAGCCATTGGAAAAGACACGAAGTTTCCCGCTAGCAGCAGCGAAGCAGAGAAGCGCGAAGAGTTTTATTTTGAACTAACAGTAGCGGAGAGAGTGGCGATTCTCAAGTTCCTATGCGAGATCCAGTTTGACCGCAACGACTCGCTCATCGAGCTGATCGACAACGAAGAAGCCGAGTCGATGGTACGTGCAATGGCTACAAGTAGTTACTCGGTGTCTCTGCTGACTTTGATTTACTCCTTTGTAATAGAGAAATGAACCGATCGGGATAGATGCCGCTGGTCGCTCCTACTTCGTTCTGGAAGATGCTGCGACTGTACCAAAAGCTGCATTGTGGGTCTGTCGTTGCGCGAAGGTCGGTGGATCAGATTGGGAAACGGTCTGCAACGATCTGGAGTCGGTAGAGTCGTTGGTGGATGAGTTGGAACTCTCGATAGATTCCTCAGATCTGCAATTATGGCAGTCGCTGTCTCGTGGTCCTTTGAAGAAACTCACCCGCCAACTAGAAAAGCGGAAGCGAAATGAGCGTTGGAAAAGTGATTTGTCGGCCAATCAGGTGCTGGACTCGTCTGTAGACTACGGTACCGGTCGGCGTTCTCTGCGCAACCGACAGCAAGTGAATTACGCGACTATTGATGCTGAAGGAGACGAGGAAGAGGTTGTTCCCGACTCTGACGATGAAGGAGACGATGAAGACGCGTTTGAGACGAAAAGTGGCGATGAAGCTGATAGCGAAACAGACGGAGAGGGCGACGAAGACGACGGTGAAGAGCATCCTCGTCGCTCATCTCGCAATGTTGCAGTAGCTAAGAAGCGGAAGACCCAAGGGGGACCCACGCACAACAGTAAGCGGATACGGCACTCGGTACGTACTTTTCTACTTGTTCCGTCACTGTCGAGTAAATTTAACATTAGATGTCACTATTCTGCTCTCAGCCACACGAAGACTCTACTGAGCGCTCTGATTTGCGCCGCAGCACTCGCACTCGCAGCAATGTAGTTACGACGACCTCCTCCCAGGACGAGGAATCAGACGTAAGCGACTCAGATGAAAATTGAGCAGCCACTTGTTGTATCGTTCTTTTTGGTCCACCGTCGTCTACATAGGAAACACAAGCTGTACTTGAGTTGCATACGGACGTGACAGTCACTTAAAGTCGTGTCTACCGCTCTAATATACCGGTACCGGTAAGAGCTTCTTCTTCGTGCACCTTCCTCGTCGTGCAGTTGAAGTAAAAAGAGTTGGCGCCGGATACACTCGGAATCCGAGTCGGATGTCTATTATCCGCCAATCAGGAGAGGTAATTCAGCACATAAGCCCGAAGAGCGGAACATCCTATTTCTCCACGTCGCGACGGCTCCAGGGCTTCCTCTCCCTCCACGGTACACTTTTTCCGTCATGCCTTTACTCCCCTTAGATTATCTTATATGTATTACCTCCCCCTCTTTGTCATGAAGCTGTCGGTTATGCAGCCCACATCGCTGGAGCCCACGCAGCTTTCAAACGAAAACGAACCTTTGACTTCCGCTTTTGGAGAGATCGTTCACCGAGGATGGCTCAATCTCAAGACCCGCAGAATGGTGAATGTGCGGCCAAGACACATGCGCTACTGTATTCTCTCGCGTGACACACTGCAGCTTAGCACGTTCAAGTTCCAGCCGTCCACAGGCGATTTGCAGTCTGGACTAGTACGACCATTACGCACGTACAAAGTACTAGGGGTGGCACCCTGGGACGGACGTCGTTTCGCCTTCCTGGTGAGTGTCAAACAAGTGGACGACCATGCGGACAAAGTTCTAGAGATCGACGGCCCCACAGCTACAGCCGCTAGTGACTGGATTCACCACTTGCGGATCCTGACAAGCCGAGAGGAGGAGGATTGGCCTCCTCAGACGTCGCTGGCTTCGGTGGCGGAAAGTGATCGCAGCTCCGACTCAACGTCAGATGCTGCGCCTGTAGCTGAGCACAGCAACAACAAGAAAGAGGCCAATTTGTGGGTGAAAGGCGCGTCCGTGCACCGAGGACTGTTGAACGCTTCAGGAGAGAACAATTGCTTCCTGAACGTAGTCATTCAGAGCTTCTGGCACTTGACGTCCATGCGTCACTTTTTGCTCCATGTGGAGGTAAAAGATGAGACGCGCTCGGTAGAGTCGAATGTGTTGAGAGCGCTAAAGTCCATGATGATGGAGTATGACGACACGTCTAGTGGCGTTCTCCACTCACGCGCTCTTCGGAAAGGACTGAGTGTACTGTATTCTGCAGACAAGAACTTCCAAGAAGGAGCCATGTACGACGCCGAGGAGACGCTGCTTGCTCTATTGAATCTGATGCACCAACAGACGGAAGCGACGGAAATCGAAGAGACGCACAAGACAACTATGATGGTCAAGTCGCTGGTTCGTCTTGTAAGTACAGACACGTACGAGGAAAAACCACAGGCGGTGTTTGACGACAACAGCATCCCACACTTGGTCTTTTCACACCAGATCTACGACAGATACGTGTGTGGATCTTGTCATCACACTTCACCATGGGATTTGTACTCTAATCTGGTGTATTCAACGTACGCAAGCGACTTGTACGCTTGCAAATACGAATCGACTGAGCACATGTTTCGACGGTTGACAGCACAAGAGGCTGACGTTGCGTCCAAGTGCGAGGAATCACACTGTCGCGGCAAGCTCGCAAAAGAACGCGTCATTCACCGCTTCCCCATGGTTTTTGCAGTCTCAATTCTGTGGGCGACAACGTCCGCTACAAAAGCACAAGTGCAAGGGGTACTTGAGAACATCGATGACCGCTTGGATTTGGCCAAGAGTTTCGACGCTGCCGGGCCCGTCATTCGCTTCAAGAACGGCGGACTGCGTACAACGTACCGCCTTCGAGGATTCGTTTGTTACTATGGACGACACTACGTTGCCCTTTTCTATAGTACAGCGCACAAAATGTGGCTACTTTTCGACGACTCACGAGTGCTCGAGATGGGCCCCTGGGACAACGTGGTGTCCGAGTGTCTGAAGGGCCGATTCCAACCCGTTTTGCTGTTTTACGAGCTTCCTGACCAACGTAAGGATTCGTCGGTGGACATTTTCGTGAACGATGGCTCATTTAATGTGGAGAGGCAGAAAAGCTTGTCCATTGGTTCTCAACCGGGAGAAATGATGCCGCCATCGATTAAAGAAGAGTCCACAGATATAGAACGACCAGCGTTGCGGCGACAAGAGGATGCTGAACTTCACAGTGTGGATGAGGAAGCAGCTCTCTCCAGTGGTCGAGGTACTCACACAATAACTGAGTTGGAGACTGACCCGGACTTGGAACTTGAAGAACTGAGTCTTCGTGATTCCATTACGCAAAACATCACGCCAGTGTCTGCAGCTATCGCCATGTGCCCTCGTACAATCAGCATGAACTCACCACTAGGCGAGGACGAGTACGATGTGCGGTTTGGCGAGTCACTATTGCTTGGTATGTACTTAGAGAAGATAGACAGCGACCTGTGCGTGACAAGCTTCCCTCGTGGAGCCAAAGGCGGCATGTTTGGAGCCGAGAAATGTGGCCAGATTGGCCTTTTCGACGCCGTTCTTCAAGCCAACGGACATCCGCTCCAACACTACCAAGTGGATCGCGCGCTGAAGATGATCAAGGCTCAGACACGTCCGCTTGTTATTCGCTTCCGCAGGTCCAAACGTGTACAGCAACTCCTCGACATGGGCTTCCCACGGGAACTTGCGGTTGAGGCATTGCAGAAGAAGAGTGGCGACGTCCAAGCAGCCGCCAACTACTGCTTTGAAACGACCGGGTAAGACTCTGTGTAAACGTCTACTATAGGTTGTATGGTAAGCACCCAGTCCAGTATTTCGACTATGAATAGAGAGGTACCTACGTTCTTCCTAACTTGTGGGGATCATTCATTGAGTTATTAAGAAATGCATTGATGCAGGTACCAGCAAAGTCTACTTGTTTCTTGAAGTCTACTTACTTGTCTAAGGTCTACACGAAGACAATGAGCAGTAGAATAGCAGCAATAGCGCCAAACCCCATCTTCACTGACGCCGCAGCAGACGGCGAAGAAATCTTTTCCCCGGTCAGGTCTCCGCAAAAGTTGCCGTTGTACCCCTTAGAGCAAGTGCACAGTCCACTGCTGCATGTACCGTGTCCGCTGCAAACTACATCAGCGCTGGCTGTTGAATCACAGAGCATGCATTGGTCGCCAGTGGCTCCAGCAGCGCACGAGCACTTGCCGAGCGCAGTTTCTTACAGTCCACTGCTGCATGTACCGTGTCCGCTGCAAACTACATCAGCGCTGGCTGTTGAATCACAAAGCATGCATTGGTCGCCAGTGGCTCCAGCAGCGCATGAGCACTCGCCGAGCGCAGTTTCTCCAACAAAGTCGCACGTTCCTGCTGTTCCACACTGAGCAACGCTACTGCAGTCGTTCGAGGCCACAGCGAGACAAAAGTCCGACGAGTTGTAGCCTGCGTTGCACTGGCATTCGTAGTTCTGTGCAAAGTCCACGAGCGGTGAGCAGGTGCCTTGGCCGCTGCAAAGCGTCTGTGAAGTAGCGTTCCAGCCGCACTGTTCGACGACCGTATCAGTGATATTCTTGATGTACCCTCCATTACTGGCAACGTACTTGGCTTTGTCAAGGCACTGATAAATGCCATTCACGACCACCGACTCGTCGTTGGCTGTAAAGTTGCGCTGAAAACACTGTACAGTACCGGTGCCGTTAGCGCTCGAGCTCACCTCGATGTCTGTCGCTTCATCTACCGTTCCGTTGCTTCCAGCGGTGCTGGATACAGTCACGTTGTATTGTTCATCGCAGTTAGCGACTTTCACGAAGGCGCAGACGGGCTGGATCACTCGGTATTTGGACGGCCAGGACGTGAAGGTCGGACAGAGTCCGGCGATGCGACCACTGCACACTTGATCGCCAGGAATACACATACTCATGCTCTCCAGCCCTGCAACACTGGCATCAACCGACACACAGGCGTAGTTTGTGCCGTACGTCTCGCAGTCTTTAGTCGTCGTACAGCGACCGGGATATGTGGTGGACTTGGCGTCTTCGGCTGAAACACTGGCGACCAGCATTAACGCTGACAAGATTGCAACATACTTCATTAGTGAAATACTTCTAGACTGGTTCCGACTTGACTACGAGCGAGTGAGATGAGGAATGAAGCAGTTGTTGAGAAGCTTACAGGCATGGCGCAATGGGATCCAGCAGCTAGATTTACCAAGTGGGAAGCTGCTCACTGCAACGGCTAGGACCACAACAAACTGCTATGTATAGTGACTAAAGCCTTTATCAGGTTGATGCGATGGGGGAGTTTCAGCCGGACACGACGATGCATTTAGCAAATTCGTCTACATCTTGAAGTTGCCTTTGTGTATCACACACAACGTTACGTAATCCACACACGTTAGTTGTGGTCCGTACAATTTGATCAGATTGGGCAGGGAATGAAGGGGGAAGCCAGACGTTCTGGGGGTCCAAAGGCGTCGAGCGGCCACCGTGAGTTTGACTGCAGAGTGAGGAAACCATGAAAAGCGTCTCTCGCGTGGCTCAGAAGACGCTTTCCCAAGGTGCGCAATTGCCATCTCCGTACTGTAACTTGCAGAATCTCAACCTAACTCCCTTCTCTAATTTCCATTCCGCATTCTAACAGCGCGCGGATTCCGCACCAGTGCGGTCGTGGCTAATGCGGTACGATTTTGCATTTATAGACTCTAGAATTTCTTTTATCAATTATGACGATCCCTTTTAAGTTCTAAACATTGTAACTTCTGGTAACATCTATGACGATCCACAGGCGGCAGCTGAGGAGCCCTCCATGACTCGCGTGTACGGCGGCCTCAAGGACGAGGACCGCATTTTCACTAACGTGTACGGAGAGGACACGTGGCGTGTAGACGGTGCTGTGCGTCGTGGTGACTGGCACCGCACGAAAGACCTGCTGTGCATGGGACCGGACTGGATCGTGCAGGAAATCAAGGACTCTGGTCTGCGTGGCCGTGGTGGCGCCGGTTTCCCTTCGGGTTTGAAGTGGTCCTTCATGCCTAAGCAGACGGACGGTCGCCCGTCTTTCCTAGTTGTGAATGCTGATGAGAGTGAACCAGGAACGTGCAAAGACCGCGAGATTATGCGCAAGGACCCGCACAAGCTTGTGGAAGGATGTCTCGTTGCTGGCTTTGCTATGCGTGCTCGTGCCGCCTACATCTACATCCGTGGCGAGTTCTTTAACGAGGCTTTGATCCTGCAGGAAGCTATTCACGAAGCTTACGAACGTGGCTTTTTGGGACGCAATGCTTGCGGATCGGGCTACGATTTTGATGTATACTTGCACCGCGGTGCCGGTGCCTACATTTGTGGTGAGGAGACTGGTTTACTGGAGAGTCTTGAGGGACGCCAGGGGAAGCCCCGCCTCAAACCGCCCTTCCCGGCCAACACCGGTCTGTACGGCTGTCCGACGACCGTGACGAACGTGGAGACTGTCGCTGTGTCTCCTACGATCTTGCGTCGTGGTGGCTCGTGGTTCGCTGGTCTGGGACGGAAGAACAACAGCGGTACCAAGCTTTTCTGTATCTCTGGACATGTTAACAACCCGTGCACGGTCGAGGAGGAGATGAGCATCCCTCTTCGTGAGCTGATTGACCGTCACTGCGGTGGCGTCCGTGGTGGCTGGGACAACCTGCAGGCGTGTATCCCCGGTGGATCGTCCGTGCCCGTGCTGGACGAGGAGCTGTGCCAGGACATTATGATGGATTACGATGACCTGAAGCAGCGTGGTGGCTCAGGTCTGGGCACAGCCGCCGTCACAATTTTCGACAAGAGCGTAGACATGGTGGGCGCTATCCGCCGACTCTCGCACTTCTACACGCACGAGAGCTGCGGCCAGTGCACTGCACGCCATGCCGTGAGGGTACGGGCTGGATGGAGAAGGTCTTGACCCGCATGGAGACGGGTGACGCCGAGCTTGAGGAGATCCCCATGCTCGAAGAAATTTCGCGCCAGATCGAGGGCCACACTATTTGCGCTCTGGGTGATGCCGCTGCTTGGCCCGTCCAGGGTCTGATCCGCAAGTTTAAGCACAAGATCGTGGAGCGTATTGAGGACCCGTCCAGCTTCAAGCCAGAGGACCACTTTCAGAAGTCATGGCCTGGTGCCCCTTTGAAGAATCAGGAGTGGGTCGACAAGTTCGCTGACGGCTCGGCTTACAAGTCCCAGGCCTCTGCGTAAGCTCAGGACAGGATGGACATGGCCAGAGTATCGAATGGATATGTTGCACAGAAAGAAATGACTTGACACAAAAAACTACATACACTTGAAAAGAAACCCCATTGAATGGCTCGAATTGTCCATGCGGAAGCCGATACAGAGGCCAGACGCTAAATACAAGGAAACCATTTGTTGCAAGCGTTTTTGATACTACTTGATGGACAGAAGATGCAGTTCTAAGAAAGCCATCTAGGTTTCTGTCTCTCGTCGTACTGAATTGTTGGCATGAAGAACTCGATAAACTGTTGATCTAGCAGACGCATCCGTGGGCCAGCGAATCGACAGTACTCATCGATGATCGAAGTCAGCGACCAATTCTCCATCTTGCGCATACAGCCAATTACACATCCTGTACGGTGCTGCGGACACAAAAACGGCGTTAGTGCTCCAGCTCCCGTTCGATTCCGAGCTATTCTACTCACTGTTCCTTTCGTGCAATGTACCAAGATTGGATGATTTCTCACATCTTAAGCAGAAACAGCAACTTTAGCCAACAAACTCTAGCCAATACATCACCATCAGAACTCATTACCAAGAAGATGACGTAGGGCGTCAGCCATAGCGTCCGGGTTAATGCTGATGAACGGTTCCTGTCACAAGCATGAAGTCACAAACTCAGTCTACCAACTCAACCACTGTATTGTTGTATCGTACCTTATTGCCGTCAATAGGACACTGAAACACCTCAATGTCATTCTCCTTGAAGAAAACCACGTTCTCCGGTTGGTGTTCTTGGTGGCACAAATATCTGCATAGCAAGCGAAAAATTAACATTTTGATTGTTTTTTAAGACTGGAGCGTTGGACGTACAGAACAGACTTGAGGCCAAGCTGCTGTAAGAACGCGTGGTTCTTCTTATTGGGGAATCCAGAACGGTAGACGCCCGAGGCCACCATGGAGAAGTTGAGCGGCGGGATGAGGGTCTTCTCGTACGTCGACATTGTGCTCAAAATCTGAAAATGGGAGAAGAGCTATTGTCTGATTGGATGAACATACCTAATCTGTCATTTGATTGGTCAAAACTAGCTCTGCTATACTGAAAATTGTATCATCTCTTCATGCCTTGCGGGCTGCAAGCACGTAGTCAAATCCAAAGCGTATCCGGCGCTGCTCTTCCTTGGGAAGTCCCCCAGATCCGAATTCCTTCTCAAGACGGTCGTCCACTCGGTCCAGTGCCTTCTGCATGTTGTCAGCCAGCTCCGGATCCTTAAACGTGGGCACATGACGTCTACCAACCTCCAATTGACGTGTAATCGCCGATCGTCCATATATATTCGCCAATCGCACACTGTCGAAAACCTTCAGACCCGTCTTCTCCAGCTGCCTGTGCGACCAGTCAATGGGGAACTCGCGATAACAGCGACGTCCAGCCAACAGTAGACATGCATCACGTGTGCGAGCCACCTCTTGGACCAATTTACCCGCCTCTTGGTCTTCCTCACTAGCATCTGCAGGGAGTTCACTCTCACTCAATGGCTGTAGCCCCACCAAGTAAATCCTTCCTCCAGGAGCCAGCATTTT
>JAIKVB010000444.1:0-26290 GCA_024679045.1 Phytophthora brassicae | reverse complement strand
AGCAGCCCACCCCAGTCAGTACCACAACTACCGCAACCTGCGCAAGCACCGATCGCAACTACAAGTAGTACGAGTGGACCCACTACGACACCAGGACCAAATGCGGGAAACGGACAGAGGCAATAGAGGCGGAGGCTCTATTGTCGGAAAACGACAAATTCTCCAGAGATGAGTACGTGGTTTCCCACGCAACTGTCGACACGGAAGAAGAGATGAAAAACGAGAATTGTGTCCATATCCAAGGTGGAAAGGGAGAGGAGAAGCCCAGGAGCCAAGGAAGTGGACATAATAAGGGGAAGAGTGACGGTAATACCGCTGCCCGTGGTCGAAATAAGGGGAAGAGTGACAGTGTGAGTCGAGATCCAGCCACTGTGTTGGGAAAGCGGCAAGTTAGCCGTGAAGCGATTGAGCTGGCAGAAGTGAATGAGTATTTGAACCGAGTGGCTATGGAATGCGGCAACACGGAGGAAATGATTTCTGGAGAACCCTCAACGGAAATCAAGAGACCGTCGGTGCCAGCTTGTGGAGCAACCGAAGAAAATGATGCTTCACAGAATCCAGAGAAGCTATCGCAAAGGACAATGCAGACAGTCAAAGTGCCGCCCGTACGAGGACGACAACAGCGATGGCTAGTTAGTGGAGGTTGGACGACCTCCCAGCGTCGACGTCAACGGCGTGCTGAGGATGCTGTAGCTGTCGCGCAGAGCATTTTGACGGCAGAGTTTCGAGAACGGCAACAGGACCGAGCGAAAGTTCTGCGGTTGCTCATGCGTCAAGTGTTAAAAGATGTGGGTGAGTTGACGGCGTTTGACGACTCTGAACAAAAGCTACATTTGATGCAAAAGGCGGTGACGGTTGTACGAAGAGTTGAGAGGCAACGATTCAATGCGGAACTTCGTGACTCGCGAGTAGAACCGCTGATAGCAGCAAGGTCGACAAAACATACAAAGGAAGGCCAGGAACCCATGGGAGTAGATGAGTGGCAGCAACACTTGCGGCATTATGAAGAAGAAGTGCCCAAGTATTTGGAAGAAACAGGATCAGTGGAGGAAATGCGAGTTATGCGGAAGCAAGCTCTCAAAGAGGCCAAGAGGTTTCGCGCTGCGCGTCGAGTGCATCGACTACAGCAAAAACAGCACAAGCAAGAGAAAGTAACAGCAGCAGCCAAAGTTGGACGAGAAGCTCGTGTCAAAGTAGACGGCAAAAAGGAACGGAAGAGCTACAACTACCAAAGACACGGTGGTTATGGCGATGTGGAAACAGTGTTGGACGATGAGGGTCGACTGCAGCGGAAGGCTCATCTGCGCGTAGCTGGGAATCATAACATGTCGAGTCTTCCTACAGTAATGTTAGCCCTATCGAAAAGGCGAACAGTTGAAGCGCGTCTTGATACCTGTGCGCAATTTAGTGTTGCTGGAGATGAGCTGAAGCAGTATGGAAGATGTATTACTCGAGCTGCTCCAGTGGACGTCATAGAGGGTTTCGGAGGTGGTCGAGCTCGTGTGATAGGCGTCTGGCAATTCCAAGGCACCACTATCTACCAGCAGAGGATTATAGTTAACGCTCTATTAGTAGAAGGTCAAGGTGCAGAATTGTTAATTGGAGAAGATTGGATGGTGGAGCGACAAGCGAAATTGGACTTCCGAACTCGAGAATTAAAGTACTACAATGACTGTGACGTGAAGATAATCTTGCCATTTCGATGTCATGGAGTAACTCCATTGCTAAAAGTGCATGGAGAGTGGCAGGCCACTGTTCGATTAGCTAAGACGATTAAGTTGGCGAGTAACACGCGAAGTGTGGTGCGCGTGATAGTAGGGGCAGAGGAAGGTACGACTGGTGTGTTCCTACCGAAGCCTATGTCTAAAAAGCATTTACTACTAGCTCCTACGGTAGATACTGTGAGGAATGGTGCCATTAGAGTAGCCGTCTTGAACGTGGAAGGTCGCCGTGAGAAGTTACCTGCGAGAGAAGTTTGCCATTAGAGTAGCCGTCTTGAACGTGGAAGGTCGCCGTGAGAAGTTACCTGCGAGAGAAGTTTTGGGTACTTGGATACCAACCGATGAGACTATGGAGCTGTTGTCAATGAATGGCGAGTTGGAGCGAGCGCGGGTGGCCGAATGGGTCAAGACGCTGAAACTGAGCGACGCTAAACCTCTGTTAAATGAGGATAGTCTCGACATTGGCGACATGGACCCTGCGGACCGTGATTTAATGATCGCTCTGCTACGACAGCACGCAGAAATAGTGGAGAAAAAGAAAGGATGTCCACCTTTGGCCAAAACCCCAGTGGTACATCATATTAACACTGGAAATGCTGCTCCTATTATGCTGCGACGGCGCCGACATGCTGTTACAGAAAATAAGACGATAGATGACGAAGTTGATGGTATGCTACGCGACAGAGTCATTGAAAAGGGTTCTGGTCCCTGGGGCTTCCCAGTGGTTCTCGTACGGAAGAAAGACGGAACTTGGCGTTTTTGTATTGATTACAGAGCGCTAAATGCAGTGACAATTAAGGATGTGTACCCACTACCAAGAGTGGATGAGACATTAGAAGCGCTGCATGGAGCACGACGATTTACCAGTTTGGACTTGCATGCGGGCTATTGGCAATTAGCCGTAGCAGAAGAAGACAAGCCAAAAACGGCGTTTACCACTAGAAGAGGATTGTTCCAGTTCAACCGAATGCCTTTCGGGCTTTGTAATGCCCCCTCCACGTTTCAACGATTAATGGATTGTGTGCTACGGGGACTCACGTGGATTTGCTGTCTAGTCTATTTGGATGATGTGATCATATTCACGAAGGGCACGGTGGCTCGGCACGTTGTGGAGTTAGCAGTTGTATTGGAACGATTATCATCGTACGAAGGGCACGGTGGCTCGGCACGTTGTGGAGTTAGCAGTTGTATTGGAACGATTATCATCGTCAGGACTGAGCTTGAAGGCAGCCAAGTGTTCGTTCGGGGCGACTCGTATGGAATACTTAGGTCACGAATTGACTACTGACGGCATACAACCAACAGACAGGTTAGTGAAAGCTGTGAGTGACTTCCCTAGACCAAATGATGCTGTCGGAGTAAGGAGGTTCGTGGCACTAGCTGGATACTATCGAAGATTCATGCCGTCGTTTGGAGCTCGTATTAAGGAGGTTCGTGGCACTAGCTGGATACTATCGAAGATTCATGCCGTCGTTTGGAGCTCGTATGGCTCCAATGACCAAATTGTTACGCAAGACTAGTGAATGGGAGTGGGGATCAGCGCAGGAAGAAGCTTTTACATGGGCCAAGGAATGGCTCAGTAAGAAACCTGTGTTGGCATATCCAGACTACCGCCTACCTTTTAAGTTATCTACGGACGCGTCTAAAACGGGACTAGGAGCAGTGTTATCACAAGACCAGGGCAAAGGTGATCAGCCCATTGCCTACGCTTCTAAAGTGAACAACACTACCGTGGCTCAGTACAGCATTTCTGAGCTGGAGTGTCTAGCAGTGGTATGGGCAGTGCGACTATTTCGACCCCATCTGTATGGTCGTAAGTTTACAATAGTTACCGATCATGTTGCGCTTAAGTGGCTGATGACCACGAAAGAGCCTGCCGGACGCTTACACCGTTGGGCACTTACGCTCCAGGAGTATGATTTCGAGGTGGTTTACCGACCAGGACGGGAGAATCAGGTGGCGGACGCACTGTCAAGAGGACCAGTACCAGGAGACGAAGAAACGCATGAAGATGAGGATGCTGCGGTTCACGACCTTACCATAGGTCAGGAGAAAGAATCAGAACTTAAGCCTGAACGACTTACGATGGAAATGATGGCTTCTGCTGTAGCATCCGTCACAGCAGCACCTAGAAGTGCTATAGTGCAGCAGATGACGAGTGCAGACAGTCGAACAGCTGGAGTGACAGAGGATAATTTGAAAATGCAGAAGGACTCCTCAGTAGATTGTCAGGTGGAACTAGAGGTGGAAATCGATAAAGCCGCTCAAGAGGTTGTTCGCTCTGTGGCGATTTACCGCGTGGATGCTTTGGAATTGGGAATTGCACAATTCACGGACGATGATGTGATCAGAGAGCAACAAGTCAGTAATGGTACAGACATTGAAATCAAAAGGCGCGTACCGAGGACAGAGAGTGTTTGTTAAGGATGACGGAATGGTACATGTGGAAGTCGGAGAGCACCAGAGCCGAATGATTTTACCGGCCGTATACTGGGCGTTGGCCTTTAAGGAAGCGCACGACAGTATATGGGCAGGACATTTGCGAGGGCCGCAGACTTATGAACGATTGAGACGCACGTACTGGTGGCCTCATATGAGGGAAGCCGTACATGCGTGGGTGTCCGCGTGCCAGGATTGTGGGTCGAGAAAAGCTCGACCTAGGTTAGTGGTGCCACCATTGCGAAGCGTACGGACCGGTGACGTTGGAGATAGGTGGGCCATAGACGTTGCTGGTCCACTGCCGGAAACAATTCACGGGAATCGATACGTGATAGCGGCAGTGGAATATACCACACGCTATGCAGTAGCAGAAGCAGTACCCGATCATACCGCTAAGGCGATTGCGAAATTCTTGATGAATCGAGTAGTATTGATTCATGGTCCCATGCGAGAGATCATGATGGATGGCGCACGTGAATTTGGAAGTCAAGTTACGAGAGAACTACTGGAATTGCTGCAGACCAAACAATCGACTCCTGTTCCGTATAGACCGAATTTATTAGGACTTTCTGGAATTGCTGCAGACCAAACAATCGACTCCTGTTCCGTATAGACCGAATTTATTAGGACTTGTGGAACGATTTCACCGAACTTGGAAGGATATAGTGAGTCTCTATGTCGGAGAAGGGCAGGATGACTGGGACGATTTCGTACCAAGCGCGTTGTACGCATACAACAGCTCTCCACACGCTACCCATGGATATCAGCCAAATGAACTACTCATGGGGTGCAAGCTACGGACTCCAGGAGAATTATTGCGACGAAGTAGACTGGGGTACCCGCATAGTACCTTAGCCAAGTACCATGAAGTGTTAATGAGTGACTTGAAGACAGCACAAGAATTGGCTGCGGTTGCCCTACAAAAAGAACAAGCGAGACAAGCAATCTACTACAACCGACGTAATGTGAGGCAGCGAACCAAATTCAGAGAACGACAATTGGTGTGG
This sequence comes from Phytophthora brassicae, assembly GCA_024679045.1. Taxonomy (NCBI): domain Eukaryota; phylum Oomycota; class Peronosporomycetes; order Peronosporales; family Peronosporaceae; genus Phytophthora; species Phytophthora brassicae. The sequence goes on along the minus strand of JAIKVB010000444.1, from coordinate 21,123 downwards.
GTTTACAGGCCAGCCCGAGGCCCTGGAATTACAAAGTTTGGTCATCGCTGGAGGGGACCAGGTCAGATTATGGAAGATGCAGGATATGATAATTTCTTGGTGAAAATGTTGGAGTCGGACAAAGAACTAGTGGTGCACTGTTCGTTTCTCTTACCCTACTACTATCCGAGCAACCTGTTAGAGCAAATGGCAAGAGACATTGCAGTGGACTTGCGGGAGGAAGCTGTTGCTGCTGCAGATCTGGAAGAGGATGCACCAAATAATGAGGACGTAGAAGAAGTTAGTGCATCAGAACCCGAGCTCCCAGGACAACAGTCGGGTCAAAATGGAGATCGTGTGATGACTCGACAAGTCGAGAGAGCACCAGACAGTACAAAGGCCAGTAAGCGGAAGAGGCAGAGTGTTGTAGCCGCAGACAAGTCTAGCGACAAAATTGTACCTGTGGCGATTTCGCCGCGGCGGCCGAGAAAGAAAAAGACGTTACCTGATGTCAGGAGAGATCAACTGATTGATGGAGTATCTAGTCGTACTAGGGCACGAATCCGAGAAGCACCGTACACTACTGCAGACACCGTTAACCTGCCGAGAGATGATAGCCCGATACGAACAATGAGTGGAACGACAGAGGTACTACCGGAAGCAGAGTTCGCAGGAGACGCGAGACAGACTGTAGGAAATGCTGGTAATGAAGAAGCTGTGATGCAGCCCCCGAGAGTCAGAATACAAGATGAGGAAGATGAAGTGAGGACGTACGTTTTCGCCGGACGAGGAGTGGATAGTCTGGTGTCGCGCCAGTCTCGATTGAGTAGATTAGGAGCGGAAGAGAAAGTGGAGGAAGTCAGACGACGTCGATACCGTACACGGACAGGACGCTACGTTTTGGAGTTCGAGATACAACGATTGACAGAAGGAGTCACGCCAGCAACGATGTGGGTGAACCAGCAGGATTACGAAGAATTATGGAAGGACGGACGAATGACAGCGAAGAATCAGGATAGCGAGGATGAATACCCTAAATTTATTAATTTAATTCGAGTACTTCATGATGGAACAGTAACAAGTCTGATTGACTTATGATTAGCGCACTCATACTCATGCCGCGAGTACTAGAGATGTGCACGTGAACAACGACAGCAGCGAAATGGAAATAGCATGGAGGACAGATGAGTGAGTAGATCACCAGGAAGACAAGGAAAGTGGCGCAACAAGTTGAAGATACGGACGAATACCAGCTGATACTGGGTGAGTGTCCTGATCCCACCTCATTGGCTAGAGGTAAAAGATCGAAGACTCTTCGGCCCAACGAACAGGATCTGCGGCAACGGACGGCCGGAATCCACCGCCAAGGGTCAAGGAAGGCACATCTTTGGGGGATAAGGACATAGGTAAATATAGGGAACAGGCAGTTCAGCTTTCGCCACGGAGAGAGAAGAACTAACCAATACAAGCAACTTACGCGTCAAGAAACTACTGAGTTACGTTAGTTAGCGCGGAGAGACTAATTGATCACCAAGGAAACACAGCCTCGGACAGCGTAGGACGTAGACTCAGAGTGTGTGAGGAGACGGGTAGATTATCCCCGTGAGTCGTACGCGGTATCAGCAGCCCGATAACAGGTGGCTTTACAGTCAATAAGGGTACTCGTAACCCCTCGGTAGATTAGCCCGCCGACGGAGCACCTGAGCGACTGTAAGTTAGTTGAAGTGAGATCTCTGAGTCTATTACCGGCACCTGCACGGCCACGTGGAGACTAGAAACTGACTGTTGTGTATATTTCATTTTAGTTAGCCTATCTATTCAACAGCTCGGTGGACATTGCCACCGGACATCTGTTCTGTAGCTCGGAGCAGGACCGGCACGGTACGGGGTGTTTACGCGCGGTTCGGACGCTACTATTACTGAACCACAGCGAGATTTTTAGTAAACGGAAATCCGTCCCAAGACTGGGAATTAAGTCTGAAATTCGTCAGGGATGCCCGCTAGCACCACTGATATTTAATCTGGCTATTGATACATTAGCACAGGCAATTAAATGAAATCCAAATATGAAAGGAATACCATTTCAGGGATTAGAACTTTTCCGACACAAAAATTCGGGTTTCGTTGACGACAGTTCAATTTTTCTCTCTTCAGTAACAGAATTGACACTGTGAACATTATACTTGAAATCTTTGAAGACCTCTCTGGATTGCGAGTTCAACCAAAAAAAGTATATTGATAGGCTTATCATCGGCTACACCACCGACCAAACGGAAAGAATACCCAGTGCTTCAGCCAGATGAAACAACACGACAATTGGATTATTGGGTAGGTGTAACGGGGCCTGGTCCCGTTTGGCGGATTGTGACCAATCTGATGTGTGTGTACACATTGAGGGTTTTCCCTACTGGGTTCAAACCTCACCTTATGACTAGCGCCTGTAAATATTGAGATACCTCCTATCCTCATAAGTACGGTTCGTACTTATGACAAGCACAAGACCACGCTCCACTCATTGTCAATTGGTGATTATAAAAGTGTGCGTTATCTAAAATAGATTACAGTACTACAATTTCATTAACTAAAATAATATACTTAGATAAAATCTGACCTACAAGTGAGCAAGTTAATTAGGAGGGCTTCCTACTTAATTATAAGAAAGCCAGGCTTTCTTCGGCTATCTTCGGACAGAGACGCAGGGCGTCTGTCCAGGTTTAAAGCTACGCTTCCTCGAAGCTAACGTGCGTGTGACCCCGTCAAACCTGGTAGCACTTGTAGTCAATCCCGCGACCGTCGCGTATTGATACAATTAAGTTCTCCCTCAGTATGGAAGGAGAACCGAGTCGTATGCCTAACATGCAAGACTACCCCCATCTCTCCGAAACCCATTGGGCTACTCTGGAGAAGATTATCAGTCTCTTTGGTGACCAGGCTTTCGCTGGATTCCCCACGCTCTCTGCGGAGGAGCAACGTGCTCGCGTGGAACGCTTCGACAAGTATCAGTCCTCCCTCATCGTCCATGTCAATACCACGGCTCACGAAGCGGCTCGCGCGATCGTGCGAGCTGACGTTCAAGGCGTTGCCCAAGCTGCTGTGCAGAACGCGGAGTCGCATACTCCACGTCCACACTCGACTAAGGCGGTCAAGATGACGGTGCCAAAGTTCGACGGTAAAGAGCCTGACAGCCTTGTATTTTGGATCCGTGAGATCGAAATAGCACTGAGCGCTGGACAGATCTACGATGCTCGATCGCAAGTCGCTTTGCACTCTCCAACCTAGGAGGTCGTGCACGAGCCTGGGCTATGGCCCGAGAAACTTCCACCCCTGGATACTTCTCGTCGTGGTCGTTCATGGAACAAGAACTTCGAACCCAGTTCTTGTTGGCCAATGTGGCTTATCGCCATCGTTCCCTATTCTTGCGTTACAAGCAAGGAAAACGGAATCTGCAAGACTATGTAATGGAATTACAAAGTCTCGAAGCCGCTAGGGCCGGCGCTCCCCTCTCTGAGGATGTGAAGATCACAGTCTTCATGGACGGTGTCCGTACCGGTTGTTCGGTGCGTACTGAACTCTTTCGTCGGCTGCCCAAGACCTTCAACGAAGTGGTGCACATGGCACTCCTTGAAGATCACTGTGTGCGTTCGGCCCACGGATATGCTGGCTCTTCTGATGCGACGGAAGGATCGACTCCTATGGAGATATCCTCGGCCGACTCGGCACGTTTCTCTCAAAAGAAACCTCGTGCCAGTGGCCGCTGTTTCGGGTGTAACCAAACGGGTCACTTCGTCGGAACTGTCCCACCAATCCGTGGAATTCTAACCGTAGTCGGTCTTCCGCGGCATTGCCTACGCTCAATCTCATTGAGACTGGTGGAATCTCATTGAGACTGGTGGACAGGAAAACGACGGCTCCCAGTAGGTGCGGGACGCCCTGCTGGGAGACCTCGTTCGCCTCGGGCTTTGATGGCTCTGCCACCCTCAAGTCCTATGGAACAAGTCCCTGATACTACTATGTATCTTTCGGTGGCCGCCACGCGATCCAATCTCGTGGTTTTCACTGCCAGTGTTAAGGGATTCCAAGAACCAATGACCGTTCTGATCGATTCAGGTGCGTCGTCCAATTTCGCAACGAAAGCCAGTGTGGCTATGGACAGTACACTTTATTCTAAAGCTTTAGAAGACTCTAAGAGTAATATTAATGTGTCTGTTCGCCTAGCAACGGGCTCGATTGTATCGAGGCGTAAGGTTCTTCTTCCTTTAGACATCAAGTTTGATGATTTCAACTCGGTCGAGCCGTTCATTGTCCTAGATATGGATGATCGGTACGATCTGATCCTTGGGATGCCGTGGCTTACTAAGCACGAGCCTTGGATTGATTGGCGTAGCCGCACCGTTGATGGTAGTCACAAACCTTTAGCAGATAGAGCTTTGGCGGGTCATGTCCCCTCCTCTACCCACGACGGGTTCGTATATGAGCACCGTGTGCCACGCGGTGAAAGGCTCTTTGCCGGGTCGGCAGAGCAAGTGTTGGAAATGACTTCACAAGGTGGTAGAGCGGAGGCTCCCACAACACAGAGCGTACGAGCGAAGACAGCTCACGCAGAAGAAGATGTTGCGGAAGAGGTTTCCCGCGCATCACGAGATGGTCGAGCGGAGGCTCCCACAATGCAGGGCGTTCGGGCTGAGGCAGCTCACGCAGAGGACGATGACGCGGAGGAAGTTTCACGCGCATCGCGAGATGGTCGAGCGGAGGCTCCCATAACGCAGAGCGTTCGGGCTGAGGCAGCTCACGCAGAAAAGAAGACCACGGTGCTGGTGGTGGATGCTATCACGGGTCTTCGTAATACAGGAATAGAACTTGTCCCCGTGCCATCTTTGGCTTCGCTCTTGGAGCCGGAAGAGCTATCCTACACAGAATTCCTGGAAGAGCTCAAGGACGGAGAATATGAGGACGTTGTCCTTCTTCACAGCGAAAGTGAAGCAGTAGAGTTGAACAGCTCGTATGTTATGGACAATGAGGTCCTCGAAGAGGAGAGGGTCTCGAGAAGACAATTACGCTATGGCGCTACCATCCTCAAGGACCCGTCGGACCCGTACTTTGCCTTGTTGAATGAGTTTGCAGATGTGGTATCCGAGGTCCACCCTCGATTCTGCCTCCTGATCGCGGTGTCCGCCATGAGATCGACTTGGAGCCAGGTACCAAGTACTACACGACGCGCCAATGGCCTCTCCCCAACGAATAAGTCGACATCATTAATGCGTTCTTCGCGGCCAAGCATGTCGCTGGCATGGTGCGCAAGTCTAAGTCGCCACATTCGTCCCCGACGTTTTGCGTTCATAAACCCAACGGGAAGTGGCGTATGGATCATGCATTCAATAAACTGAACGCCGCCACTATTCCGGCGTCTACGCCTATTCCTCGCAAGAATGTGTTGCAGAACAACACGGCAGGCTGCACTGTGTTCAGTACTCTCGACATGGTCGATGGATACTATCAGTTACTGATGCGGGAATCAGATATTCCTCTTACAGCAGTAAGTACTCCCAGCGGAATGTTATGGGAATGGTTGGTAATGCCCCAAGGGCTTTCCAATGCTCCGGCTACGTTTAACCGGCTGGTCACGCAGCTATTCTGTCCTCTTCGTCACTTCGTACATGCGTACTTTGACGATATCTTCGTCCACAGTAAGGATGAAGGAGGTAAGACGGCTGTCGAAACGCACTTGGTGCACTTCCGCGAGGTTTTGTTGTGCATGCGAGAAAATCGTCTCTGTGCCAACATCAACAAATGCATCTTCGGTGCCGAAGAGATTCCCTTTTCTGGGCTGTTTCCTTGGCAAGGAAGGCATTCGAGCTGATCCTGAAAATATCACGGCTATTTCAGACTGGCCGATCCCTACTTCCCAACGGGATTTGCGTAAGTGGCTGGATCTGGCAAACTATTTGCACAAGTATAGTGAGAACTATGCCTAATTGGCCCGTCCTCTGACAACTTTGTTGAAAAAATAAGCCGACTGGTCATGGAATGACGAAGCCCAACAGGCCTTTGAAGCCATCAAAGTCAGTCTTCAGAGTGCTCCGATTTTAGCATTACCTGACGAAGATCGTCCTTTTAGTGTCGTCTGCGACGCTTCGGGCTTTGCAATTGATGCCTTGCTGCAGACGGATGCCGAAGGCAGAGAACGCGTCGTTTCGTTCCAATCTCGGCAGCTCAAGGCCGTCGAGAAGAACTATCCTGTCCACGACAAAGCACTTCTGGCAATGAAATACGCCTTGATCAAGTTTCGGGTCCATCTGCTAGGCAGTAAACCCTTCGTGACCTACACAGATCATGCCTCGTTAAGGATAGCGACTTCGTCGCCCCATCTATCTCAGCGCATGGCGCGGCGGTTGTCATTCTTTGCAGAATACAACTTCAAGGTCGAGTACAAGCCAGGAAAGCAGAACATCCTGGCTGATGCACTCTCTAGGAGACCGGACTATGAGTTGGCACACGCTGTGTTCCTCGAGTCTCCGCTCCATGGGCTCATCCGCGAAGCTTACGTCGAAGACGATCACCTGAGCGTCTTAGGAACCGGGTCGGGCCCGAAGAAACAGCTCACTACTCGTCAGCAGGCCAAGTTGCACAGGTTCACCCTCGCTGAGGGACTTCTCTACTACCAAGTAGATCTCGGATATGAACCTCGTCTTGTCGTCCCTAACGACGAGGGCACTCGTCATCGCATCCTCTTCGAGGCGCATGACACAGTCCACAGTGGTCACTTAGACCGCGAAAAGACGTACACGTCTATGGCCCGTGATTTTTGGTGGCAAGACATGTACAAATGGGTTCGCTCCTACGTCAAGACGTGCGAAACATGTCAGCGGGTAAAACCCTCTCCATCATCGGCTGCGTCACTCATGAGTTTGCCTGTCCCCGCGGACTGTTGGCGCTCAGTGAGCATGGATTTCATTTTTGACTTACCACCCTATGGGCGAGGCCACACTGGCGTGTTGGTTTTTGTTTGTCGCTTGAGCAAGATGGTTCGGCTTGTAGCCGTTAAGCGCAGTGTTACTGCTCTACAAGCTGCCCAGCTCTTCATTGACAATGTCTTTCGCCATCACGGCCTTCCAGAGGCGTTTGTCAGTGACCGCGACCCTCGCTTTGTGTCCCACTTTTGGCAACATCTCTTCCGGCTTTTAGGGACGAAGTTGGATATGTCTACAGCAGACCATCCACAGACCGATGGTTAGACTGAGCGCGTTAACCGCGTCCTTGAGGACATCTTGCGCAGTGTCTGCGTTGAAGAGCCCACCAAGTGGAGCACGCAATTGGCGCAGGTGGAGTTCGCTATGAACAATGCAGTGCATGCGTCCACAGGCTTCCCGCCGTTTTACGTCAATGGTTTGCGCCATCCGCGTACACCTTTGGCGTTGCCTCTGGCTTCCAGTTTGGGTGTGGAAGGGATTGAGGGAGAAGACCTGCGAGGTCGGAAGGGTGTTCGCCCATCCGTTAAACGGAACCTTCTTTCATTCATTGAATCAGGCGAAGCCATCCGAATGCGCGTCCGAGACGCTATGGCTGCAGCCCAAGACTTGCAAAAGAAAACAGTGATAGCCATGGGCGTAAAAACATGCAAGTTTTTCAAATTGGAGATTTGGATTTTATTAAACGCTAAGAATCTGCCTATCGATTCCGTGTCTTCCGTGGACAGCACTAAGTTGCGCCCACGCTTCATTGGTCCGTTCACGGTAAATGGTGTCCACGGCAATGCCTACACTCTGGACTAACCGTCAGCCATGACAACACAATCCCACGGTTTACGTGGGTATGCTCAAGGCTTACCACGTGGAAGACCTCCCTGAGGCACCGCTGGAAGATGAGCCACTTGGCGCAGTGCGTTTGCAATCAAGCGGGACATCATCTCCTCGTTTGTCAATACCACAGCCGGCTCTGCAGCGGCCCGAGCAGGCTCCTCTTGAGGGCGAGACGCCACCGGTTGCGAGGCAACTTTTCGCTCCAAGTACTCTACTTGATAGTAGAAATTCCGAAGCCAGCGAGAGTGTTCCCGGAACGACCCATCCCAACTATGATGGTACTCCCCCATCTCGCGTTGGACTTCACTCACCGAGTGGTCGAGACGACGTTCTGCCTCGACCATGTCCCGGGCAGTACTCCGGCGAAGCTCGCTCACCGCTTCACTCGCCTTCCGCGTCGAGCGCTCCGCCTCCTTCGAACGCCGTTCTTACTCCTGCTGGCGTCCTCGCATCACGACCAGAGACGTACTCTGCTCGTCGAGCAGCTTCTGGCACGTCGCCACGGCATCCGACAATCGATCGGGCTCCGCCTTCGCAGTCCGAGACTGGCGCGTTGTCCGGTCGTAGACCACTCCGTCCGCCTCACCTCTAAGGGATAGTGATGGCGAGCCGCACTTCCACGTGGAGACGTTGGTCGACCACCATAGGCGCGAAGGCGTCGACCAGATTCTGGTGAAGTGGCGCGGCTATCCAGTACGTGGGAGCCAGAAAACCTCCTCGTGGAGGACTGCGCTGATCTCGTGGCCGCTTATAGGTGCTCCCACGGAGCCGGTCGGTGTTATCCGGTCCCAGAACACTCAGAGGTTCTATGGGCTGGGACTGTCGAGATTTATGCACATTTGCAATCACCTCTTCGAGGACAACTTGAGGTGTGGGTTGGAACCTTGGGTCCATACGTTGATACCACTTGCCATCAGCCACCAAATTCGCTGCGCGAAAGCGAAGTCTACGCAGAGCCAACCAATCTAGTCGATGTGTCGAATTCCAGAACTCGGGAAGGGGATACCCTAAACGTGTGAGCCAGCTCTCAAACCGGTCATCAAAGACTGCACGGAGAAGCGGAGTATCCTCGTCGAGGACTATGGGACACTCCTCACCGCTTGGGGCAGGCCTACCAGGCTGTCGATTGACCTTCAGGTAGTTGACATAGTCCTTCAGGTCCACGCCTTACCGGCGAGCAGGTGCTCCCGCGTACGCGGAGCCATTGAGTCGAACTCACACTTGTGACTACGACTTTGTTCCACAGGATCACGAGGAAGGTCGGGTCGCTCGGTCACTTGCCGTCGGCTTTCAGGATGGAGCTAGCTAAGGTCCACACCCTCCTCCTCACCAGCGTTAGTGACTATCATAGACATAGGTGCAGGAGTGGCCGGTTCGGGTGGGACAGTATCTGTTCCCTGGGTCAGGGCTTCTCGCGAAGCATCTTCATTGCTCTTTCGCTTCGCGACAGCAGCTTGTGGGTGTGGCAGGACTGCTAGGATGCAGTGCTCGCTGTTGCTCTGTGAGCTGTGGGAAAGCCACCTCGAGAAATTCGACTTCTCCTTCGGATTTGTCGTAATCGATTTCCTCTACGTCATCAGCCTCACTCTGGGCGTCCTTCGCGGCTCGGATGCGCTTCAGCGCTTGCTGCACGGACTCGTTGGCTGGCTTCTCCGCAGTCTCTTTGGGTGCTTGGCCGGGGTTCTCTGTTCTGTCGTTGGAAGTCGATTTGACCTTCTTCGTAGGAGTCGGCTTAGCCGGAGACTTCTCTCCGGAGCCAGACTCATCGGCAGAGGCACGGATTGTCCGAATTCCGAGGTTGATAGGCTCTGGGTTGTCGTTATCCGACTTGCCGGGATCCCGGTAATCGTAGTCGCTGTGCTTCTCGGCATTCGCAGCCTCATACGATTTGGGCTTGAAGTCCTTCGCCATTAAGGCTCTCACCTTCTGTTTGGTAGCATTTGGCTTCGCGTCCTTCGCCTTGCGTTTGGGCTTTCCCGCTCCGGGCGTCTCGTTGCGCGTCTTCTTGGCGATGGGTTCATCTGCATCTATTGGCGCGGCCTTCACAGTCGATGCACTGGGGTGCAGAGTCTTGGGAGGCTTCTTGGGATCTTCTGAGGTTGTGATCTCCGAGCTGGTCGTCTTAGAAGGCGTCTTGGTGTTCTTGGCAATGCTCTTAGAGCTTGTCGGCGTGTGGGATTTCTTCGAGTCTTGTTTGGTGAGGCCCTCTGGCTGGGTGCTTCTTCGCTGGTCTTCGATGTCTTCTCTGAAGGGCCCGGAGGGCTGGTCTCCGTGGCGGCCGTCTTGCCTTCAGGCGTGTTCTTGGGGCTGGCGGGTTTCTTAGTGGGGGCCATGTCTTTCAGACGTCTTAGGCTTGAGGCGGCGAGTTTGGAAATGCGGTTGGACCTCTGAGTGCGGCACTAGGTGCGCGTGTTTCGCTGAATTTCCCTCTTGGAGAAGTTTCCGTTAGACGGTTCTTCAAGTTTGGATATGGGAGGGTGTAACGGGACCTGGTCCCATTTGGCGGATTGTGACCAATCTGATGTGTGTGTACACATTGAGGGTTTCCCTAATGGGTTCAAACCTCACCTTATCGCTAGCGCCTGTAAATATGGAGATACATCCTATCCTCATAAGAACGGTTCGTACTTATGACAAGCACAAGACCTACGCTCCACTCATTGTCAATTGGTGATTATAAAAGTGTGCGTTATCTAAAACAGATTACAGTACTACAATTTCATTAACTAAAATAATATACTTAGTTTAAATCTGACCTACAAGTGAGCAAGTTAATTAGGAGGGCTTCCTAATTAATTATAAGAAAGCCAGGCTTTCTTCGGCTATCTTCGGACAGAGACGCAGGGCGTCTGTCAAGGTTTAAAGCTACGCTTCCTCTAAGCTAACGTGCGTATGACCCCGTCACAGTAGGTAATAGTGACTCAAAGGTAGAAAATTGGAGAATTCCAATTGAGAAGATTCAACGACGCTTACGGATTGCAACAACAATGAGCAACTCGGTTGCACAACGAATTCAACTTGTCAATGTCATTGTACTTCCCGCAATCTTATATACAAGGAAACCATACGCTCCACCGAAAAATACTCTGAAAAAGCTCGAAATATGCAGAAGGATTTCATATGGAAAGCATCGACAAGCGTGGATGCTTGCACGCATAAACTGAGCCCAGCACTGATCTACGCCCCGTTGCAGGTTGATGGCCTCGGTCTACGGAGTATATCGAGGGATCTACGAACAACTAGGTGTAACTTAGCGTATCAGTGAATTAACGGACCCGACAATGTGAACAAGGCAGCGTGGCATGCAGCTGTACACCCTGGAGAACCAGTTACAACCCACTGCTGTAGTTTCGTCCCACTTCGGAAGAAATTATCAAGAAAGAATGACGGAAAGTATTGAATTGTTACAAATTTCAACTCAATGACTGGGTAAGATATAATTATGGGAAGCAAAACAAAAACAGAATCCCTGCACTGTTTTATCCGAAAACAGCCAAGCCCACAACCCAAGATACCATCACGGTAGATCATGTAGCTAGATATTCGATTGATTCCGAAACACTTTGGGTCTCTACAACGATGAACCCGTGGATTTATCAACTGCCGGCAGACACAAATTACCTGTTACAGTCAGCGAAACACCCGATGGTGGTGAAAAAGTGGTGCATAAGCATCATGACGAACATCCCGTGGAATTTATGGGGTATCAAAGAAAACATATTAAAACCTTGGGAGCTTCCAAAACTGCATCAAAACCTTTACTGGGCAGTACAAAAAGGAGGAGAGACACGGAGTATTGCTGCAAGTGTTAAGAACCCGCAAGTATTTCATTTGACTAAAGCTCACAATGGAGTATTGTGAAATCTTGCATGGATTGATAAAGGTTATCAAGCTAGTGACGGTTGTGGAGAACTTAAAGTATGGGAGAAAAAAGTAGGAATTATTTTAGCGTGGATCCACGAATTAGCTCTTATCCATGGTCGGTATACTCGAAGCCGCTCGCCATCCACATTGAGCAAGCCCCCCGCAAGCAACGAACGAAACGATCAAAAATTAAAAAGTAGGAATTATTTTAGCGTGGATCCACGAATTAGCTCTTATCCATGGTCGGTATACTCGGAGCCGCTCGCCATCCACATTGAGCAAGCCCCCCGCAAGCAACGAACGAAACGATCAAAAATGCACAGCAAATACAACCTAGCCTGAATGATCGAGAAGCTGAAAGTACGAGAGTCTACCTCAACATGGGACCAAGCAGCGCTACAGCAACACACTGGGCAATTGTGGAATAGAGAGGGAATTTTCACCGACCACCAAAACTAGATAACATACAGAATAGCGATAGGCGTCATAAACCTCCGCCACGACGGATGGGCCCATCACCGACATTGTCCAGACCCAGACTGTATTTGTCTTGAGGAAACCACGAACCACATAATTTGGCAATGTACCAAAGCCGAAATGTCGTGGAAGGCTTGGCTCAGTCAATGGCTGGAAAAGAAGTGTTCAACACCCAACTGCAAAGTTTACGACCGGCAATTGCAGGTAGAAATGCACCACAGATTTCACTGGACTTCCTGTCCATTGCCCAACAATGTATTGGAAGGTGGACCCTTAATCAGTCACACAAACGTCATGAAATGACTTTGGAAGATATGGACAACCACGACACCCGCAATGCTATGGAGACTTAGAAATGAGACGGTCTTTAGAGACAAGATCAGAAACGAAGCCAAGACGAGAGCAGCTATTTTTTATCAGCAGGAACCTACCTAGTACAAGCTGTGGTGGGCGCATGGAGAAAAAAAACTATAAACGGACACAAGCTCTTTCCTTAGACGCATGCCAACAAATCATGAATACCGTGACGCGAAACCCGCCGACAGATACATTTCAGGCATGGATACTGGAAATAGCGTACAAGACTAATAAGTAGGGAGGATGGAATGGAGGCTGGGTACACTACAATCACATACACGGGGCGGGGTGTATCTGCCTGAAAGACAATATAACCAAGTCTCAAATGCAGCTCACGTGATCAACCAGGGTATACAAGCACTAGCAAAAGAAACAACATTGCAAGACGTGTTTTTACGCATCACCACACTAGACAAGAAGATCCGAAAACAACTGTGAAACGAAGATGCCAAGCTAGACACACTTCGACAAATCATGAACAACTTGTTTGGAGTAGTGTGGGGACAACCTTTACAAGCTCGCCTAAAAGCAGCGAAATTCCTAGCCGCGACAGAGACGAACCAGAACTTGGGACTGAGGACCAATGTCCACAGCGCCATCCACGATGTCATCCGTAAATCAGTGCCGCACAGTCACCTCAAAACAGACTTCGAGCATAGTTTCAAGTCTCACTGCATACCAGGATTCTATAGAAAACAAAGCATTAACCCAAATAGAATGCCAAATTAACCACCACCCACCGTATTAACCCCAGTGACATTTGTCCTTGGAAAATGGACCAAATTCGTTTCTCATGTGACGTACACAACGAGTTTTATCCTATCCCGAGAGTGCTATGACAAAAAATCACCTAGCAACTGTATGGGGTCTTGTTTTAACCAAGAAAATTACAAAGTTTCACTTATAACAAATCAGGTGCTAGGCTCGGACAAAAATATAGACTTGCCAAACACATAATCCGTCTAATAGTTTTGTCCTAGCCAGGTACAGTAAGACAAACGACAAAACATATATGTTTTAGTGGCTATTGTAAAATTTCTATTCCGTCGTTGTGGACGATGAAGGACAGTGTGGACTCGCACTCAAACGCATACTATGTGGGAGATTGGGCGTACGACCGTGTTCCAGCGCTTGGACTGCGCTCAGTGAAATAGTGTTTTTTAAAAGAATACATGGTCGTTCCTGTGTTCACGAGCTGATGTTGATGATTGAGTCAAAACGGTCAACAAACCCTCAAGCCTTAAGATTTTGTCTGAAATAGTGTTTTTTAAAAGAATACATGGTCGTTCCTGTGTTCACGAGCTGATGTTGATGATTGATTCAAAACGGTCAACAAACCCTCAAGCCTTAAGATTTTGTCTTGCATGGGTGGATCAATCGGTACGAGCCAGTGCACTCCCGACGCGTATTCAAGAGCCGATGTATGATAAAGAGCCTCCAGAAGATTGTCGACGACGAGTTTCGCTTGTATATTTTCGATCTCGAGTGCTCCCTAACAATACAAGACGACGATATGTGCTCTGTGAGATGTGAATCGAAATCATCCCACAGCCCTACTCGCATTTCTCGGCTCGACATCACAACTCGGCGAGGCATTGGTGACAATGTTGCCACCGTCGTGTATAGTAGTGCGTACTGTGGTACCAAAAGATACGGCGTTTCACGAGCCCAACCAACATGTACGCTACTCGTGGTATGCATATAGGAATTAAATAATGGTTTGTCATTTAACATAGAGTTTAACGTGATGAAGGTGCCCAATCTGTATAACGTCAGCTAATAAAGCTCACTAGTTTGACTTTAATTGTCTTGTGTCCTCGAAAAACATGCGACCTAAACGATGCACTCTTTGTGCAAACCGGAGATAGTGACCAGTGTTCTGCCTCCCCACAGAACCTGTAAGCACTGTGATTTCAAGTGCCTGGACTCAGACGAAATTCGTACGCATTGCCGTTACTGCTCAAAAAATCCTGATGCTGCCAAAAATAAGATGAAACGTCGTCTTACGGATAACACGATGGGCGAGTTCATGTGCCACTTGAGCCGTGGGTAAGACAAATACAGTAAGAAGTCTCATTAGTGGGGGCCGCACTAATTCGGCGCTACGATTTGAGAATCTGGGACAGAGTTAGTGTGAGTAAATGCTTGGCTTGATATTAGTAAGATCATAATAAAATCTGAATTGATTTCTATTTCAACATCTGGTGATAGAATTAGTGTGGCCTATTCTAATTGCGCAGCCACACTAATGACCCAACACTAATGACACTTCTTGCTGTAGCAGTGGCTACGATAGTTTTCACGAACGAACTCAACACCACTATGCATCAGATCTCCACGAAACATGACTCAAAAGCCAACTGGAGTATCCACGATTTTAGCAGCAGCATTACCACGGACGTCGAAGTATCCATCGAAAACACGCAGACGTGTGCCTTCCTCCAACGTAAATAATCATGCTGGTTGGTACCCGGTCTTCATCGTTCTTCTTTGCGGAAGCGACGACCTTGGGAGGATAGTCTTGATGTGGTTCTTGATAACCTCCGTAGGGCTGAAAACGCATGAACGAGAAAGTAGTAGGGCTCCACGTATCGTTGGGACACGCTCTCACTTGACGGAGAGCTTTCTTTAACTCTCCAATAGCGGCTGATAGCTTTTGTACTCGAGATTGCTCACGAAGTGGTTCGTTGTCCCCGTCCACCGACCTCCTTAAAGACAGGAACGTAAATCCGTAAAGCTGTATTCTTGCATATTGTTGAGGATACCGGCATCGAGCTGGAGGTCTGCCACCAAAGCCGCCGGCAGGAAGAGCTTGCTTGGTCTTGGGCGCCATTCTCCAAATGCAACAGACTTACTTACTATTTTGATTTTATTTTGTTACCTCACGTAATGGATTTCGACAAAATGCAACGGACACGGTCTGTATTAACATTATTATTACTATAGTCTTTTAATATTATCATTAGTAGTATTATATTAGTAGTATTAATATTGAAAATACAAAAATATTATACTATAATATAATATGTTTATCTTTGTTTTATCAATGTTGAAGTTGAAACCAAACAGCATGATGAACCGCAAACATACTGTCCATTCTTTGTATTGGCCCTCCCTGGAAATGAGGGAATCTAACGACCACACTCCCGTGCTGCGTTGGCACATCACGTCTGCGTAGGCACCTTAAAAATGTGTCACCACAGCAGGGAGGCTGACCAGCACCCTTCGCCGTGGCGGCTTCGGAAAAGCGGACGTTTTCTGCCGTGTGCACGACAACTAGACGGTACGTTCCCATCGACCAATCAGCAGGCTGGAAATGACATGTCCCAAGTGGTGGATGGCATGCCGCTGCTTCGATCACCCGCAAACTTCATAATTGACGCAGGGTCATCCGGCCCATTTTCGAAAAAGGGTTAGCCCGTATTAAGATTTCCTCATGCCCAGACGAATCCCCTGGCGGGAGACGGTCCTCTCGATCGATGCTGAATCTGTGGACGCCGTGCTTGAAGTTCTGAAGCCATTCGACATCGCCAAGAGCAATATATCGAGCTGTAGCGTTTGTGTAGGCGCTGAGCCTCACCAATCGCGCTATCGACTACTTGAGTGCGCCTCCGACGCCTGCCATGCCGCCAGTGAGTTTAAGTGCGCTTGGCGCGGGCGGATGATACTTCAAAAAAAATCACATATTCCTTTCGTATCAAAAATAAGTCATTTGAGATGGCGGAAGCTCCAGCTTCAAGACTAGGCATACGCGGGTCGCTGTGTGAGCTCAATTCGGAGTACTGATACTATATCAACCTGGTATATCCGAGGATTGCTCAATTTCCTGCCGTTTACACGCCATCGGTCCAGCACCGATCACATGCACACTTAAACCAGCGCTCATTACCATAGTGAATGGTCACTTTGGCGCCCGCCTTCACGTTCTTGATCATCTTCACCAGCACGCGCACTCGCGAGCGTGTCTGCTGCTCCACGAATGCTGCGTTGGGGTTGCACGAGTGCGATATGAAGCGGGTAATAGACCCACACTTTAGGACGTCCACGTACACGTACTTCCTGTTGAAAGACTTCGTATTGAACAACACCGTGTACCCACTGTTCTGCTTAACAGCTTTGGGCGTTTGTCCCTCCACCACTACCGCGACCTCAGACAGCTCCCCACAGTACTCGCCCAACACGTCGCCAACATCGAGGTCCGTGGCGGTATACACGCCAAGGCCCACGCGGCCCGTTTCGAACAGCTTCAACGTGCTCAGCGTCCGCGGTGCATTGTTGAACCTTGCTCCCAGCTTGCAGGACTTGGGGTGCAAAACGACGCGAACGCCACGTTCGAGCAAGAGTCCCAGAAACAGCCCCCCATGCACTGGCACGGGTCGAATACGACAATATCTGGAAACCTGACGCCATTTCGAATGCAGCTCGTGGTTTGCGTAACCTGTGCAGGCCACGGGACTGCACGGAGCAGCGAGCGGATCACCTTTTGCGCAGGAACTGGATTGAACGTTTTCGCATATATATCTGGCTACCACTCTTGGTTATGGCGCACTTCGCCAGGTGCCGTCGCTTCCTCAACCTGGGCACGTGCCACTGAGACCTCTTCTTCTTGGCTTGGTGGCGGATCTTGGCGCGTGTGTGGCGGGATGGAATGACGCTTATGTAGGCTGCAGCCTCAGCGCTATCATCTCCTGGCGACACTAGGTCGATAATCTGTCTTAGGGAAGAACCAGCATTAAAATCCGCGGGCCTAGAGTCATGCAAGGACACTTTGATACGTCTGCAGCGCTGACTGACGGGGTTGAGCAAGCCGTCGGGGTGCTAGGCGGCCGATCGTGGGCCAAATTTGACCCTGTCTCTTGGGAGCTGCGTGCGCTACTGTGAGGCGTCTCCTGAACTATGTCCTCGCTAACGTCGTATCGGCGGTTGCCATATGCAGCTGAGACTGCTGCTTCCAGCGCTTTATTTAGAGTGCTGGCCCGTGCCGGGCCTAGAATGCTCCAGTCACCAACTCGAAGGTCCGCAATTTTCGCCACAAGCCTTCGCCTGCCTTTAAGGGGTTGTCGGGGATAGCAAAAACACGCTTTATCAGCATATCCCTCGGGATCACCTCCCCGTGTCTATTGCGACCGGGAAGTCGACGTCTACGCCGCCATCCACTCGTGTGATTACTGCTCGGCGATGGCCCTTTTGGTCGCCACTCACAAATGCGCGCGAGAAATAATCTACTGAGTCCCCAGCGTGAAGGGACTCCGCAGGCAACTCCGAGGCGCTGAGCCCCGGCATCTTCCGCGAGCGGGCGCTGGACACGCGGAGATGCTTCTGGTTGGGGCAGCGGTGCTGCGCCAATCCGATTGAAAGTAATGTGAATGTGATGTGCACCACCCCACAATGCGGTCAGTATTCTGGGGTGCACCACCCCATAACGATCCAAATCTTCGGTGGTGAATCGGGACGTCACAGTGCAGAGCGGCCAACAGGGGCATCCGAGCGTGGTCTGTCCGTGTTTATTGTGGGAGATGGTTTACTGTGTTTATCAGATTTTTACATGTGAAAGTTATATTTCCTCATTAATTACCACGACCGTGGTCGCCAGGTCATTCCCATCTTCGCTGCCCTGTCTGTAAGCTGCTATCTCTTTTGGATCTTGTTTAAATTGACTCGGATATATATTTTGTTGGTCTCTTGTAGATGAGGGATAAGCTGACGTGTAGACCAGGTTCCATCGACCCCAGCGAAATCCACATCACATCATCGCTTTCGGGTGTAGCTGATGCCATACTTGTCCCGCTTTTGATTGACCTCACGAACGGCGAAACCAACCACTTCACCAAGACGAGCCCAATTCCATGGAGACTAAGTCTAAATAATATTGTTCAGACTAATTAGTATGCATTGGTTTCTTCCTAGTCCACATGAATTAGACCAATTCTGAACGCTGACTAAGCTTAATTCCAAAGGCATATTAATTTCTGGAAGCATGTAGTACTGCGGGTCAGATCTCGCGTGCTCAGCAAGTATAAGAAGCGCCGAGGCAAGGTCAATGTAGTGCGTGCTGTAAGCAAATAATCTGGGAAGCACCTCGTCGTACTGCTGTTTAAATTCAAGTGGAACGAGTTTCACAGCATTTGACGGCTTCGTTTTCGGGAGCTCGTTTTGTCATGAGTACAGCCTTTACGGATGCAGTAGTCAGCATTGTTCACGGGTGGTGGCCGGTCGATAATTAACGACTAGGTGAGAGTCAGACACAGCATGGAAAGTGCTGGCACGAGACAACTGCGTCAAACAATGAGCTGCATACTAACTTTACATCCGTAACAGTGTCTAGCGACTCACTACCGACTTCCTCGGCTTATAGTGGACACCCATCAGCAGGTACAGTGTACCAGCAATCAAATATGACCTTCCGATACCGGTACCGGTTATCGGTATCAATCGCCGAGCTGCCTCGTGCCGATCATGTAATGTGAAGGAGTTTGCCACAAGTCGTAGCTACATTACACACGATCAGAACCGCAAAATACAATGCAGAAATTATCTGCATTATATTTTTTACTAAAAACATTTTCTCGATCTCTACCTTTCTACATATCGTCTCCAATGTCGTCGTCCGAGCCCACCTCACCCACTTCCACGTCAATGACACAATGTTGAGCGAGCCCATCTATGTAATTCCCGCCGCTGCGATATCAGCCTCGTAAAGCAGCTGCCGTAAGTCTTTCTGTAGTAGCCCTGGGCTTCCAATACAGTCATAAAGAGTCGATATTGGCACACCTCCCTTTCTAAGATAGTTCACCTACTTAAATCGCTCTTGCTCAGCCGCCAAAGGCTCATCCCCTTAGAACTTGCTTGTATTTTACAGCTTTCTTTCTTGGCGACGCACTTCTCTTCGATTTTGACATTCTCTCGCACCCAAGTTAGCACTAACTTGTCCTTGGACTCGTAAGCACACGCACTTAGATAGGATATCGCTCCTTAATTACCTTCTGGCCGTCCTTCATCCTTCTACTGCCGGCTAAACTGCAAGTTTCTCTAGGGTTCTAAATAACGTGCGTCGTGTCCTGTGGTGGGCTCGGCTAGAGTCGAGAGCGTTGCTAAATGAATTGCAATCGTAAGAGCATCTTCACCGGTGCGGCTATTCGGAGGCTAAACCCAAATTTAGCAGCAGAAAATAGCTTTTGAGCTTTCAGCACTGCGGCTATCAAGGTGCTAAAAATAGCGAAGGACCGCTCAATGCCAAATCGAATGCCAGATTTGGCATTGAAACTAGCCGCAGCCAAACAAGTCCAAGCACGGCATGCCGAAGAACTCGACCCACTCAAAGCAGCGCGAAGCCAACTACAAGACTGTGGGGGACAAGGTGCTCTGCGAGGCATGGCTATATGTCAGTCAAGACCCAGTATACGGCATATATCAATCGGGTGATGACTTTTACATCAAGGTAAAAGCCTCATTCGACAACGAGCTCGCTCGACTAGAAGCTGTTGTTGGAGATGGACCTGTGCAGACGCTGAGCTTCCGCTTCCAGACGATATCACAAGCTGTTTCGAACTGTGTGTCTTGCCACAACAAGGTGGTGAATATTTGCGCAAGTGGTCGCACCCCGGTCGACCAAGAACATGACGCGGTTGCGCTGTATGAATCTATTCCAAAGAATAGAAATTTCAAGTTCATGCAGTGCTGGTATATATTGCGGGATTCAGGGGCGTGACGATCATCAAATGAAAAACGCACTTCAAGTAAACACTCAATAAGCGGACGTATTCTGCGCCAAGGCACCAGTCCTTCATCAGACGAGCCATCGGTGTCAACCCGAGGTGAAAAAGACGAAGACACAAATGACGAGGCTAACGACGATCAACCAAAGGGTGTTTCTAGAGCAAAACTCAATCGTGCTAATCTTGCACTCTATGCTGACGATCAACCAAAGGGTGTTTCTAGAGCAAAACTCAATCGTGCTAATCTTGCACTCTATGCACGGCACGTAAAAGCTGCAGAGCGAGCTGTTGCAAATGCTGAAAAGCGCATCAATGTGGCGCAAGAACATTTTGAGCTGAGTCTTTTTAGCGCACAGCCAAATCCAAACGATGATCTTGCAGCTAAGTATCTGAGATTAAAATGAGGGTATTCTGAATCGCCTTCGTGTGCAGAATTCATCTAGCAGCGCTCAATCCAGCGGTTCTTCCGACCCACGCGACGCCGCAGTGGCTATTGACACAAACACCGTCCACATCTTAAACGGTGCACTGGGTAGTACCGTCTGTGACGATGCAGGCGACAACACCTCTGCCACTACAAGTGCAGTAGTTTAGATACTATTACCTTGCATTCGTAACTTTTTACTATTTTCATTCTCCTACTTCCCAATTTGCGCCTTCAGGCAACAACGGACAGAGACGGAGACCTCCGAGAGCCAGGAAATACTTCCCAATTTGCGCCTTCAGGCAACAACGGACAGAGACGGAGACCTCCGAGAGCCAGGAAACGGGCCCCCTTTTCCTTGGATGGGAAGCCTCCCATAGTGGGGCCAAGGTATAAGGGGGGAGGCCTCCTCCTCGCTGTGTGCGCTCTGGGAGGCAACACAGCGTGCGACTCGAAAGGGTTAGCGGTCCGCATTAATACATGTATTAATAATAATACCGGAACCGGTATG
>JAIKVB010000443.1:0-25974 GCA_024679045.1 Phytophthora brassicae | reverse complement strand
TCGCCTGTTTGAGCAGGAAGGACTGCGAAATCGCATATTCTGACCACATTTTTGAAATCTAGACGCGAGACAAATCCTTATATCTAAATGTCGCTATAGGTTTTCGCTCATCTACCTCCCATAGCCGATGGCTACATTTGGGTCCAATCACTTCTGTCGAGTACAATAATCAAAAATTTACGCAAATTGAGATTTTGAGCACTTGGAGGGCTTTGAGTAAATCAATGAGTAAATTTTAACAACACCTCGAAACAAAATGAGCCTCCAGCACCAGTCATGCTATCCCCCATACTCCCGACGCCATCTATCGAACTCGCTCAGGTTGCTACGGCTGCCTCTCTCAACTCCTCGGACATCACTTGTGTCAGGGCTTTGGTTTTGCTGCACTTGGTGGCGGTCTTGCTGTACATGTGCTCGGTAACTCTTTTGTTTTTGGACGCCGGTGCATCGCATAACCGGCTTTGTCACAGTTGTGCTGTTGTTGACCCCAACATTTGAGTACAGTAGATGCTCTCGCTTCCGGTGCTATTAATAGTCAAAAATACTTATTAATAGCTCTAAGTTAGAGCATCTCCACCGGCAGTGAGAAAAACTTAGAGCCTCTAAGGTTCCCGATTTCTTGTTGTAGTGTCATTCTTATGGATGCGATAAGATTTTGTGGAATGGCTTTACTGCTTGTAACACAAAATCTTCCTATCCCGCATATAGCCAGGCCGTCTACTGTATACCGGTCATCCGAAACAGTCAACCTTCGCATTCCGCTTTCACTTTGCAAATTGCACACACGACACTCTTCATTCTTCGGTACAAACTGTAGACATAACATGCGTCTACTCTGCTTCGTGCTGCTAGCTACTGCAACCTTCCTCACTAGCTCGGAGTTTGTATCAGCAAACGAACCAGTTGCCGTCTCCAAGTTGACCAAGTACACGGATGCAAATACGACGAAAAGGTTCCTCAGATCCCACGAAACCGCCGCTTTGGAGCATCCCAGCCGAAATGAACATGAAGAGAGGGCGATCAGTAACACACAGATCATGTCAACATTGACTGATGGGGCCCGAAAGAACATACCGGTACCGATAATGTCAGGACTGCCGGGGATCGCCATAAAGACTGCGGCGAAGGCCAAATATGCACAACTGACGGCAAACAGGCTGCGAAAAAGGAGTTTGCTGGGGATGCAAAGGGACCCATACCATGCATTCAGATACCTTAAGCTTCAAAAGAAAGGGGTGAAATTCGACGACAAAAATCCCGACTTTCGCGCTTGGCTTGAATACACACGAAACTACGCGGAAAAGTGGGACGTCGCACGAGCGGCCGCCTTGTCATATTCGGTGATGACACAGCTAAGAGTGAAGGACGACAAGATAGCGGAAATTGTGCTGACGATGAGGGAGATGCCTCGCTACAAGGAAATTGGTGACCACATTGAAGTGTCCCTGATCGAGACATTTTTATATAAAAATTTGAAGCGAGAGGATATCGAAAAGATGATGAAAATACCCCCGGGAACGAGTTTGAGCGATCCGAGGTACCAAGTTGTTGAAAGCTTTTCCTATGGCTTGTTAGTCAAGAATGCCTTGGAGACTAAATGGAACACCTTGTTTTTTGAAGGTCGGGAACTACTTACCGCAGCTGTGTCAAAACCTTATCCATGGAAGTCACATCCAGTATCCCCGTAACGCTAAATGTAGCAACGGGAAGGATACATTTTCTAATTAAGGGTTAGCCTTTTAATAGAACTCCATACTGAACCCCCCATTGAAAGAAGAAAAAAACATTTTTTGTCACATTTCAGACCCTTCATATCAACCTTTCTGTCATAATATGGTACCAAGTACTACGTAGTATATTATAGCAAGTGAAACAGCATTTAATTAAGCAAAGAGGCGTGTGGTGAAAGTGTTATGTATCGCTGCAAGTCTCAATCGGTGAAAGTCGTTCGTTATAATTGTCTTTGACACCACTCGGAGCGTTACGACCCTGTCCTACTTCATCTGATTTCGTCGCTCTTCTCGTCTGCCGTAGTTGAAACCATGCCGAATGGTGCAAAGCAGGTTGGCCAAAAATACATTGGTGGGCAATGGAACAAACTTAAAATCTGACAATAAGTACTGCAACTACATGTATTAATACCCTGCTTACCTCCAGTACAACACTGCAATACCGAGCGTCTGCAATGCTATAATGCGTTTTACGTCCCGTCGTGTTCACAAGCTGCAGCAAACCCACGAGTTTCTTCCCTGTTCACTCGCTGTTGCTCCTTCTTCATCGTTAGTAAAAGCTGTCTTCATTCCTAAGACGAGACTGTCCGCGTCTTCAATAACCAACGGAGCGAAGAGCACATTTCGTGCTGGAATTCCAGTGAGACTACAGTATCAACAACTGCATTAAACGAGTTAGCTTTCACAATCTCATTAACAATTCTGAGCTCTTGTGATCGAACAGCATCTTATATTAACGATCCAGCATAGGCACATTCAGTGAGAGCCATCCAATACCGACGTTTATGGTGATAAGTCACAAGTCCATGAGTATCTGGATCGACAACGTAAACTGCAGCACTTTCAACTCCAATTATCTGTTTAGCATCAGTTCTTAGACTTACAATCGATTCTACAAGATCTCCATCCGAGATCAATTTGCCTACATTCCCACACAGTTCCTGGTTTCGTTGGAAAAACTGTGAGTTCTCGATCGCTAAAGTAATAAGTTTCGAGATAGTTTGAAGTAAAAACTCGTCTTCCGCTCGAAACGGATGGCTTCCGGCCTTGTTAAGAACCTGTATAACACACAGCAGTAGCTGGCCTTTCATAGAAGACTCGTTCTCTTCAGTCTCACGCCGTATATTCGAGAGAATATGCACTGTTAACATACTTTTTGTCGGGTAAGTCTTTTGATCCCACGCAGAGTTAAATCTTAGATCATACGATATGTTAATCGACTGCTGTGTTTCAGCTACTAAACCCACAATTCCCTGCCCAAAGTGAATCATGATGCCAGTCGTTGCTTTCTGTGCTGCTTTCTGATAAACTTGGACACCAGTGTCATTGATATCGCTATGCCAATTGTGAAGCGTGTGATTGACACTATCAGCGACAAAAGAGAGAAACGATCAGCATCTAAAATACTTTCAGCGTTTTTCAATCACAACTTTGCCCAGATCGTCAATGCGTGAAGATTTCCGGTGCTACTGTGTGAAAGTCTCTTTATTCACTTTGTTACTCTCGACGTCTGTGAAATACGCGACTTTAAGGAACAATCCGGTTGACACAGCAGTGTCAAGAGCGCTTCGTCTTCGGTCGTAAACGTGTCGTGCTTCATAATAGCAAGCGAAAGCCCAAAGCTTGTAAGACCTCCCTGAGACTTGAACAGCACCAAGAACGTCATTGTCGCGCAAGATCGGAACTAACAGCGTGGAAGCGTACGGATACATCGCCAACCGATCTGCGTTGTCATTTGCTGCAGAGAAACTTGGATGACGAATCATTTGACCAGCAGGCAACAGTAGTAGTATTTTCGAATGGTAAACCAGAGCTACTAATCCACGCAGTGAAGGACTGAGCGAAAGTAACGCAGAGCGTTGAAGTATTTACTGCATTGTTCTTGTCATTATCAGTTGCATGACGTGCTGGAAACCCTGCTCTCTGATTTATCAACTACCAGCACTAGAATTGTTCAGCCTGAATCAATTCACGACATTCGTGGGGGGGCGGATTATTTCTACGTTTTTTCGGCTACTTTTTAAGTACATGTAGTGTCATTTCGGATGCTATTTATGTCATCGCGTATTAATTGTTTGCAAAGGAAGTTGTGGTTTATTTTTTATGTAAAAGACCTAATCCAATTTCCATGCAAGGTTTATTGGTGATTTTATAGTTTTTCTGGATTTCTTTTCTTAATCAATAATGCATTGAACGCAGGTTCAGATTCACGTCATTGTGAATCTAGATAGGTACAATGCTGTGCCCCATCTGGAAGGAGTAGTTGATGGCTCTCGCTACTAATTGTTCAACGTCCATCGCCTTGCTTCATCCACACCCTCCTCCTCGATATCCCAGTACCGCTTACCACCCGGCTAAACCCCAGCGGTCTAATTGTACCGATGAGGTTGATGCGCGTTTCTTCACCTTCCACGTATGTTACAGCCACGGCTCTCAAAATACTCCAGCTAATCACACTCGTCGGTTATTCAACCAACCGTTTGATCTAAGCAGTGACTGTATACTGGGACTTTCGTGGGCCATCGCCATCGAGACACCTTGTTTTCCTCCGAGGACGTCCTGTTGGCTTTCGAGCTGGTAGACAACGTAGTATTACAGGTATATCCAGTGAATCCACTAGGTGCAGACACGCCAACACATGAGAGCAAAGCCAACCTGTCTAGTAGAAAGTTTTGCAGTCGCACTTGAACTTTGCTCGGATCATTTCTGTTTATTCGATGCTCCACGATGGACTGTCCCAATCGTGCTAAAAAGGGATTTGATCCAGGACTTTGACAGCGTGAAGCGAAAGATAGCGTAGCTGTACATTTTCCTCTCTTTCATCGCGCCTGAGCTTACCACGTCGAGAGGCTTCGTATGTATGGGACCATCTTTCATCAAATTTCAACCCGTTCAAGTTGTCATCAGGTTGCAATCGCGTACTACGTAGCAGTCGGCGTTGAAATAGTACTTCTGAATGTTGCTGATAGCACGTCTTGAGTTCCGTCTATGGGTTGGATGGTGGTTGTCATCTTCGCGAAGATCCAGAGCAGCTTGGAGGTATTCAGCTGGGCCCGAAGCAAATTGCCGAATAAATTCGGTGCCGATATCCTTAATACATGCTACCAAAATGTAGGCAGGGCTCCAGCTAGTACGTGGCCTGGCGGGTGACTGCAACAGCTTTGGTGACGACGTTGCAGGATTCGAGAGGGTTTTGGTTTGGTACGTCACCTGGCGTATCACTTGCGGTAGAGAACCATAAATACCATGGCTCGGACAAGTATTCGTCTTGTATCCATTGGGCGTATTCAGTTTCACCCAGCGTCGCCAAGGTCTCGCAAAAAAGTTGTGAAAAAACTTAAAACTGCTCAGCTGATCGAGCCTCACTGAGGTACTCCATCTGTTGTTTAATAATTTGAAAATATCGTTTACGTTCGACCAAAGGGTGCATCTTTCTTCTCGCTTTGCGAAACAGATGTGGCCAACAGTTCAGCAACTTGATGTTGGGCCATTCTTGAAGACTCTTTTTATAATTCTTTTGATGGGAATGATCCATCGATCCCAATTGAATATTGAGATAGCCCCCAAAGAACTCTTTGCTGCGTAGCTTGCAAATTGATAACAGCTTAACATACGCCATAGCGGTTTCGTTGCGAACAAGCATGAATTCCATGGGATAGAACTTATGTTGGTACTTATGGGACGCTGTATACCGCACTCCATGCGTTCCGAATAAAACAAGCGACCCCCCGCCAACGTGGAGATTATACGTTCCATTCGTTGCACCTAGTTGAGCATATTTCTGACCAATCATAATACGGTGGGGCAGTGCGAAACAAACGCCTCGAAGCGAATATGACGCCTATCGAAACATCACCACTCTCCAACGTATCCGTGAAACAGCTCAACACCAGCAAATCATTCTGGTAGCAGAATGACTCCTTACAAATCGCTCTCTATCTTGTTCAACGCTAATTGCATGTACTGGAATAATTGTTCTTTCGTTGTACACATCCCCGGTGCTGCCCACTCCATCACATCGGCGTACGTAGTTATTGAGAAATCGCCTCGCTTTGAAGTTTAAATATAGCACGCATATATTTAAACTAAACTTGTGTAGGCTATAGGTAGGAGATCATGGTGCGCGTAACCCACACCCCTACGCATTGGACGAGCCGCTGTATAATGGACTCGAGTGACGAAGAGAACACGCCACCCAACGTTACTGCAAACCCGCGTTTTCAGAGCGCAAGGTGCAGCTCAACGTAGACGACATCACAGCCCAGGGCCCGGCAGTCTACCCTTGGTCTCAAGACGCAGACGCCAGCCAGACAAACACGGCAATACCGCCATGGTTCTCGCCCGAGCGCAAGAAAAAACAATTAAAACTCCGTATCAAAGAGTCCGCTAGGCACCCCTAACAACAAAACTCCCCCGTATCTTCTTTATGTAGCGAGTTCGACCACGTCGTCCCCAATGTTGCTGGAATGCCGCCAACATCGCCGTTTCGAGCCTCCAGAACGCGCCACGATCGTAGAAAAGGTTGTCAAGACGGCCGTGATGTACGCCGTAGGGCTGCAGTCCCGTACTCGCTCCCCCATGCTACCGTGAATTCTCCGTCAACCACACCACACGTGTCTGTGTGTAATGTACGTGGGGGCCTTCTTATCCGCGGACGGAGCCGGAAGAAACGGACGACGTCTTCGTCCCAGCCAAATGGCCGAACAGCATTATCAGTCTACGCGATCACTTCAACCCGCTCGCGACAATGTTTCCGACCATTTCTCATTTTGGGTCGTGTGGCTGCTGGAACTTTTGAAGGTCTACGACGTGCCGCAATGCCCGCGTCCACGTTTAATGTAACATCAATTGTTACCCGTACAAAGGGAAATGTGGAAACGGCCTCGAGGAGTAAAAAAAGGTCTTGCTGGGACGCAAGGTGCGCATGATCCGACTTGGCGTCTTCGCTGTGAACGACATCAGCGCTGGCGAGGTATTGGGGCAACACATCGACGAGATAGAGCACGGCACTGTGTCTCGATCAGGTCGTCCCCGAAATGGAGTCTATCGTCTGGTGCTCAGACAACGCCCGGAAAAACCTTCTTACTCTATCCGTGCGGCGGTGAACGCGGAGCGTATGGGGAGCCTCATGAGGTTTGTAAACCATTCCTGCAAGCCTGTGGCCATTCATTTTTTGTACAGGCTTTTGTGTATGAATGACAATAGAATGCGTGCATTGAACGCAAATGATGTCTTTGTCTGTGTCCAAGGAGGTGCACTTAAGAAGATGATAACATGGACGTTGTGTTTGACGTGAGAATGATAAGGTTTGGTGCCCATATTGAATTGAAATTGTCCTTCCATATTTTACTTACGAGTTGTATCTTCGTTTCTGCGCCCAGGATTCGCGCGTTGAAGTTGCAGGGCAGCTACCGCTCAAGATCCTTGACAAATGCAAGGTGGTGGGAGATTTGGGTCGGCGCTGTCTGCTACTACTGCTTAGGGATTTACTTTTCACTTCGTGTTTTACCTCGTATAAGCCACCCAGCCTGGCCCGCCTTCTCTTCAAACGTCATTTAAGTAAGAAATCCAAAACATCATTTAAGTAAGAAATCCGAGCATACATCGCATCTGAAGTCTTCTTCTTCGCTATATAGTCTACTTACGTTAGCATGTTGTATTTGAACAGATCAGCAAGAACTCTGGAAACAGGAACTACACCATGACGGACATTAACCGCACCATGTACCTTGTCGAATTGTCACTGTCCCTGGGTAAGGACGAGTGAGACCGTTTGGCTGTAACGTTCAACTCCGGTCGGGCTCGTGGATCGCCCGAACGAGACTATCAGACGTAAATTCAAAGTGCTATACAGCACTCGCAAACTGACCGGGATCCCGGACATGCCCCCACACATCTTGAAGGCGAAGGAGCTGAAACAAGCTGTCGATGAGAAGGAAAACGTTATAGAAATGGACGGCGAAGCTGATCGAGACACTCGTTTCATTGATCCGGACTTTTTCCTTTGAGCCCGAGCACGATGACAGTGTATACGAAGAGGGCGACGGAGAGGGGCGACCGAGAGGGCGTGCGCTTGCCCACCGATGTAATGAGTCTACGCTCGACGACCGGCCTGCCACAGATACTTCCGTTGCTAGTATTTCGACGGTTTCCTGTCAATCGACGATGCTGGATGAGTTCCAGGAGCTACTAACTTCGCCAGTGTTCGTGGAAGGGTTAGAGGAACCCTAACGCACTCCTCGCCAAGCGCCATTCAAAGTTGACCAAACTACGCGCTCTGCGGACCCTGCTTGTGGTATGGTCAAACCGCGCAGAATGTCTGCCAATTTTACAGCGAACAACCCTTCCAACACGCTAGAATCGCTCGATGTACAAGGACGAATGTCGGTACGAAGTGATGAACAGAAAAATAAGTCGAAGTTTTCAAATTTCTCTAACTGTCTAGGGGGGTGGGGACTTATCTGAATATCGCGATACTGTAGGCGCCAAGCGCGCTGAAGAAGAAGACAAAGAGACTCTCGAGGCCAGTTTTGCTAAGGCCAAGAGAATAAGGGCCGCAAAACCAACCACCGCGCTCAAGATCAAAATGGAGGCCTGCCAAACGCGTCCAACAACATGGAGGGTGTTGGACGCGTTTGGCAGGCCTCACTTGTAAACAGGGCGGAAGGGACGGATGAATACTTTACTTTACCTTCACGAAAAAAACGAGCGAAAGTGAGAGGCTCGTCGAGCTGAAGAAGATCAATGTCGTCGAGATGACTTGTAGCCCGAGGAGTGTTTTCCTTGCCGCCAAGGTGGAGGTCGAAGAACGTCGTCGCCTGGACGAGATAGATATGGAGGAGCTAATGCTGATGATCCAGACAATCGCCAAAAGAGCGTAATACGAATTCGTACTGGTCTGAGCATAGCACAGAGACGGAGTTAGGGGTTCTGATTCATATTATATTCTTGAATACGTTCCCCTACGTCTCTAAATCGATAGATTCAATGATATTTGCACCTCTACGTCTCTAACTTGAAGAATCCAATCTAAATTGAAGAAATCAATGATTTTTGTTCAAACTTACAGAAGAAATTAAACAAGTTTGCAAGAACCCAAGTGCCAAAAAGCCTCACATGATAAATATCCAAGAAGCTCTAATTACCTAAAAGCTCAATATTTTTGATATATGAACTCACTGTGCTATTCGTACCGCTTAACCCATTTCCCCAGCAAATGTCGTGCGTATTTGCAAAATGCCTACCGTGCGTACACGGTAGTTCGCCATACGAAAAAGATCATTTAGACGGAGTCCACGAAGATCTGGATCATAGGGTAAAGGAAGATTGACCCGACTGTAGACTTTTTGAACACTCCCCATTCCCCACTCCGCTGCTTGTCTTACGGACGTGATGGCGTTTTGGAGAGTTTGGGTGGAACTCCTTAGCGACGGCCACAATCTTTCCAAATCACCATCCTTCAAAGGGGTGCGAATGCGTCCGGTCATCTGTGTCGAACACGGAAGGCAGAATCGGTCACTACGTTCATATGCATGTCTGGGCAGTACATGGGATCCAACAACTTATCTCGAAAGCCGAGCGAGGTGTCCGAGTCGTTCCACGACCCCGGAACGTTATGTCTGCACCACACTATACACCCGTCCGCGGCGAAACATATTGTCCCGGTAACAAATATAGAGTAAAGCCGGCCGTTTTACATGTCGTTTTGAAGATGTGTGTTGGATGGTTGCTGGACTTGCACAGAGTTAAGTTAATAATTCCGTGAAATTATTTCTGTCTATAAACCCGAACGTGTGCTTGAGCAGAGTCTCTCGTGCTTCAAGAGGATTCGCCAACTCCGTTTGTCGAGAGGGAGACGGCCAGGAAAGGCGAGCAGGTCCGTAGTTGCTAAGCGTTTTAGAAAGTGCCTCATCGCCTTTCACCAACGTGCGAGATAGGGTGCTGGGGGGGACCCCAAACAACATACAGATGCTACTCTGCTCCATGGAGCCTACGTAGAAGCACAAAACAAGTCCCAGGACCTGGTGATGATACCGGAACTTGGGTGGGCGACCTCTCGATTGTCCCCGCGGGATGTAGTAGAAGCGGGAAAGCTCCTGATCAACTGGTGAAATGCGGTCCTGGTAGTAAGGTCATGGTTAGTGTACGTTAGTCATAAGCGCAAGCAACTGAAGTACCATACCTCGTCAGACTCGTACTGTTTAAATTTAATGTCTGCGCCGTACTTGTATAGCACCATCCACGCCGAGTAACAAGGTGATCCAAGCATTGAGCAGAAAAGTAATGGCAGCTCTTCATGACGATCCCTCACGCCTTCTCCACTAGCAGACGAAACACCTCTTCCCAAACATCCCTAATCTCCTAATCTCCTTGCTTCGCTCCTCGAAGGCGCTTAACAGTACCAGCAACACATGCGAAGGGGCCTGGCCCAGACAGGTGGATTATGACCAATCTGGTGTGTCTACACATTGAGGTGTTTCACCCTATCGGTTAAAACCTCACTTCAAGGCTATCACCTGTAATTAATTGGAAACCCACCTATTCGCATAAGTACGGTTCGTACTTATGAAAGACACAAGACCTCAGCTCCACTCATTAGGGATTGGTGCTTATAAAAGAGTGCAATGTCTAGAAAGTTTTACAGTACTATATATTTTTACCTGAAAATAAATTCAGTTTTAATCTAACCTACAAGTACGCAAGTTAATTGGGAGGGCATCCTAATTGACTATAAAAACGCAGGGCTATCTTC
Organism: Phytophthora brassicae; assembly: GCA_024679045.1. Taxonomy (NCBI): domain Eukaryota; phylum Oomycota; class Peronosporomycetes; order Peronosporales; family Peronosporaceae; genus Phytophthora; species Phytophthora brassicae. Next base: position 15,492 of record JAIKVB010000443.1, on the reverse strand, counting down.
GGACAGAGACGCAGGGCGTCTGTCAAGGTTTACGCTACGCTTCCTCTAAGCTAAGGTGCGTGTGACCACCGTCACATCTGGTAGCACTTGTAGTCAATCCCTCGACCGTCGCGAATTGATACAATTAAGTTCTTCAAAAGTATGGAAGAAGAACCGAGTCGTCTGCAGCCTCGGCAAAACTATCCTCATATCTCCGATGCCCATTGTGCTACCCTGGAGAAGATGATCAGTCTCCTGGGAAACCAGGCTTTCGCTGGATTTCCCACGCTCTCTGCGGACGAGCAGCGTGTACGCGTGGAGCGCTTCGACAAGTATGAGTCTTCTCTCATCGCGCATGTCAACGCCACGGGTCAAGAAGCAGCTCGCGCGTTCGGGCGAGCTGAGGTACTAGGCGTCACCCAAGCTGCTGTGCAGAACGCGGCGTCTAATACTCCACGTCCACCCTCGACAAAAGCAGTCAAGATGACAGTGCCGAAGTTCGACAGTAAAGAGGCTGGCAGCCTTGTGTTTTGGATCCGCGACATCTAAATCGCGCTGAGCGCGGGACAGATCTATGACGCGCGATCCCAAGTCGCTTTTGTGCCCTCCAACCTAGGAGGTCGTGCGCGAGCCTGGGCGATGGCCCGTGAGATTTCCTCTCCGAGATACTTCTCGTCGTGGTCGTTCATGGAACAAGAACTGCGAACTTCGTGCGCAGTTCTTGTTAGCCAATGTGGCTTATCTCCACCGTTATCTATTCTTGCGCTGCATGCAAGGGAAACGCAATCTTCAAGATTATGTAATGGAATTACAGAGTCTAGAAGGCACCATGGCCGGCGCTCCCCTCTCTGAGGATGTGAAGGTCCCAGTGTTCATGGACGGTGTCCGTACCGGTTCGGTGCGTACTGAGCTATTCCGTCGGCAACCCAAGACCTTCAACGAAGCTGTGCACATGGCACGCCTGGACGATCAATGTGTGCGCTCGGCTCATGGATATTCGGGCCCTTCTGATACGACCGAAGGTCCGACCCCTATGGAAATATCATTTTGCCGAATCGGCACGTTTCTCTCAAAAGAAACCTCGCGCCAGTGGCCGCTTTTTCGGTTGTAACCAAACAGGTCACTTCCGTCGGAACTGCCCTACCAACCCGTAACGTACTCGGTCATCTGCGGCGTCGCCAACACTGAATCTCATTGAGTCTGTTGGACAGAAAAACGACGGCTCCCAGTAGGTGCGGGACGCCCTGCTGGGAGACCTCGTTCACCTCGGACTACGATTGCTTTGTCATCTCAAAGTCCTATGGAACAAGTCCCTGATACTAAAATGTATCTTTCGGTGGCCGCCACGCGATCCAATCTCGTGGTTGTCACTGCCAGCGTTAAGGGATTCGAAGAACCAGTGACCATCCTGATCGATTCAGGTGCGTCGTACAATTTTGCAACGGTTGCCAGTGTGGCTAGGAACAGTACACTTTATGCTAAAGATGTAGAAGACTCTAAGAGTAATAGTAATGTGTCTGTTCGCCTAGCGACGGGCTCGATTGTATCGACGCGCAAGGTATTCTTCCTTTAGCCATCCAATTTGATGATTTCAACTCGGTTGAACCGTTCATTGTCCTAGACATGGATGATCGGTACGACCTGATCCTCGACATGCCGTGGCTTATAATGCACGAGCCTTGAATCGATTGGCGTAGTCGCACAGTTGGTGCTGGCCACAAACCCTTAGCGGATACAGCTTTGGTGGGCCATGTACCCTCCTCTACCCGTAACGGGTTCGTACATGAACATCGTACGCCACGCAGTGACAGACTCTTCGCCGGTTCGGCAGAGCAAGTGTTGGAAATGACTCCACAAGGTGGTCGAGCGGAGGCTCCCACAACGCAGAGCGTTCGAGCTGAGGCAGCTCATGTTGAAAACGACAAGACCACAGTCGTGGTTGTTAATGCCATCACTGGCCTCCGTCAAGCGGGTGTAGAACTCACCCCAGTGCCATCTTTGACCACTCTGTTGAAGCTCGAACAGCTATCTTATGCCGAGTTTCTCGACGAGCTCAAGGACGGAGAGTATGAGGACGATGTCCTTCTCCACAGCGAAGGAGAGTCAGTTGAACTGAATAGCTCGTCTGTGATGGATATGGACGTTCTCTAGGAAGAGAGGCTCTCTAGGAGACAACTACGTTATGGCGCTGCCATCCTCAAGGATCTGACAGATCCGTACCTTGCCTTGTTGGAGGAGTTTCAGATGTGGTGCCAGAGGACCCACCCTCGATTCTGCCTCCTAATCGCGGCGTCCGCCATGAGATTGACTTGAAGATAGCTAAACAGTACTGTACGACGCGCCAGTGGTCTCTCTCGAAGGAACAAGTGGACATCATTGATGCGTTCTTCGCGGCTAAGCATGCCGCTGGCATGGTGCGCGAATCGAAGTCGCCTCATTCGTCCCCGACGTTTTGTGTTCGAAAACCCAACGGGAAGTGGCGCATGGTTCATGCGTTCAACAAACTGAATGCCGCCACCATTCCGGCGTTTACGCCAATTCCCCGCAAGAATGTGTTGCAGAACAATATGGCAGATTGCACAGTGTTTAGTGCTCTGGACATGGTCGATGGCTATTATCAGTTGTTGATGAGGAAATCAGATATTCCTCTTACGGCTGTAAGTTCTCCCAGCGGGATGTTATGGGAATGGTTGGTAATGTCCCAAGGGCTTTCCAACGCACCAGCCACGTTTAACTGGCTGGTTACGCAACTATTCCGTCTTCGTACAGACGTACTTTGACGATATATTCGTTCACAGCCAGGCTGACGGAGGTAAGACGGCTGTCAAAATGCACTTGGTGCACCTCCGCGAGGTTTTGTTGTGCATGAGAGAGAATCGTATCTATGCCAGTATTATCTCATGCATCTTCGGTGCCGAAGAGATTTCCTTTTTGGGATGTTTCCTTGGAAAGGAGGGTATCCGGGCTGATCCTGAGAAGATCACGGCTATATCTGACTGGCCAGTCCCTACTTCCCAACGGGATTTGCGCAAGTGGCTGGGTTTGGCCAACTATTTGCACAAGTATAGTAAAAACTATGCCGAACTGGCCAGACCTCTGACTACCTTGTTGAAGAAGGAGGCCGACTGGTCGTTGAACGACGAAGCTCAACTGGCCTTTGAGGCTATTAAAGCCAGTCTTCAGAGTGCCCCCCATTCTGGCACTGCCAGACGAAGAGCGTCCGTTTAGTGTCATCTGCGACGCTTCGGACTTTGCGGTCTCGTTCCAATATCGGCATCTCAAAGCCGCTGAAAAGAACTACCCTGGCCATGATAAGAAACTTCTGGTGATGCAATACGCGCTGGTGAAGTTTCGGGTGCCATCTGCTAGGAAGTAATCCCTTCGTGATCTACACAGATCATGCCTCTCTAAGGACAGCGACCTCATCGCCTCATCTGTCACAGCGCATGGCGGGGTGGTTGTCATTCTTTGAGGAATATAACTTCAAGGTGGAGTATAAGCCAGGAAAGCAAAACATCCTGGCTGATGCTCTTTTGGAGACCCGATTACGAGCTGGCACACGTTGTGTTTCTCGAGTCTTCGCTCCATGAGCTCATCCGTGAAGCTTACGTCGATGACGATGCTTTGAGGGATCTAGTTGACGTTCTGGGAACCGGTTCGGGAGCCAAGAAGCAACTCAGTGCTCGTCAGCAGTCCAAGTTGCATAGGTTCACCATCGCGGAGGGTCTACTCTACTACTAAGTAGATAAGGGGGACGAACCTCGCCTTGTCGTTATCTAACGATGAGGACATTCGTCATCGCATCCACTTTGAGGCGTATGACACTGTCAACAGCGGCCATTTGGGTCGAGAAAAAAAGTACACGTCTGTAGCCTGGGATTTCTATTACGTCAAGACGTGCGAAACATGTCAGCGGGATAAACCCTCTCCTTCATCGGCTGCGCCGCTCATGATTCTCTTGTCCCCGCGGACTGCTGGCGCTCGGTAACCAGGATTTCATTTTTGATTTACCACCCGATGGACGCGGCCACACTGGCGTGTTGGTTTTCGTATATCGTATAAGCAAGATGGTTAGGCTTGTGGCCGTTAAGCCCAGTGTTACTGCCCTTCAAGCTGCCCAGCTCTTTATAGACAATGTCTTTCGCCATCATGGTCTTCCCAAAGCGTTTGTTAGTGACCGCGACCCTCGCTTTATGTCCCACTTCTGGCAACACCTCCTCCGTCTTCTAGGAACGAAGTGGGATATGTCCACAGCGGACCACACCCAGACCGATGGTCAGACTGAACGCGTTAATCGCGTCCTCGAGGACATCTTGTGCAGTGTCTGCGTTGAAGATCCCACCAAGTGGAGCACGCAATTGGCTCAAGTTGTGTTCGCTATGCACAATGCAGTACATGCGTCCAGAGGCTTCACGCGGTTTTACGTTAATGGCTTGCGCCATCCGCTTACACCCTTGGCGTTGCCTCCGGCTTCCAGTTTGGGTGTGGAGGGATTGAGGTAGAAGATCTGGGTCTTAAGGGCCTTCACCCATCCATCAAACGGAACCTTCTTACGTTTATTGAGGCTGGAGAAGCCATTCGAATGCTCGTCCGAGACGCTATGGCTGCGGCACAAGACGTGCAAAAATAGAACAGTGACCACCATGGGCGTAAGAATATGCAAGTGTTCCAAATTGGACATTTGGTTTTATTAAACGCCAAGAATCTGTCTATCGACTCTGAATCTTCGGTAGACAGCACTAAGTTGCGTCCGCGCTTCATAGGTACGTTCTCGGTCATAGGCGTTCATGGCAATGCCTACACGCTGGATTTGCCATCGGCTATGGCTACCCATCCCACCTTTTACGTTGGCATACTTAAGGCTTACCATGAGGGGGGTCTTCCTGGGGTGCCGCAGGAGGATCGGCCAAGTGACGCATGGCGTTCGCCAACAAACGGGACATCATCTCCTCTTTGGCACCGCCACAGTCGACGCAACAGGCCGAGCCAGCTCCTCTGCAGGACGCGACGCCGTGCGCTTCAAGCGCTCCACGCGATCGTACAAGATCCGGATCCACCCCGAATTGTCCTGGAACGTCCGTTCCAATCCTCGATGGTACACACCAATCTCGCGATAGACTTCGCTCACAGAGTGATCAAGTCGGCGTTCGGCCTCAGCCAGGTCTCGCGCAGTATCCGGCGTAGCTTGCTCACCCCGTCGCACGCCTTCGGCGCTAAGCGCTCTGTCTCTTTCGAACGCCGTTCTTCCTCCTGCTGGTGTTCTCGTATCACGACCAGAGACGTACTCTGCTCTTTGAGAAGCTTCTGGCAAGTCGCCACCGCGTCCGAAAGACGATCGGGTTCCGTCTTCGAAGGCCGTGTGTAGTGCCCTGCTCGGTCGTAGACCTCTTCGTCCTCCTCCACCTCTAAGGGGTAATGATGGCGAGCCCCACTTCCATGTGGAGACGTTAGTGGATCGCCGCAGGAGCGGGGGCGTCGATCAGCTTCTGGTGAAGTGGCGCGGGGGACCCGTCCTCCGAGAATACGTGGGAATCGGAAAGCCTCCTCGTTGAGTACTGCGCTGATCTCGTGGCCGCGTATAGGCACTCCCACGGAGCCGGTTGGCGCTAACCGGCCCTAGAACAGTTTGAGGTTCTTGGGGCTGTGACTGTCGTGATTTATGCACCTTTGCAATCACCTCTTCGAGGACAACTTTGGGAGTTGGGAGGTACCTCGGGTCCATACGCTGATACCATTTGCCATCGGCCACTAGCTTCGCGGCGCGAAAGCGAAGTCGCCGTAGGGCCAGCCAGTCGAGACGATGTGGCGATTTCCAAAACTCGGGAAGGGGATACCCCAGACGTTGGAGTCATCCTTCGAACTGGTAGTCCAAAGCAGCACGAATAGTTGGAGTATCCTCGTCGAGGACTATGGGACACCCCTCACAACTTCCATCAACTCGTAATCTCACTTGCGACTGGGGCTCCGTTCTACGGTAGCTCGAGGAAGATCAGATCGCTCAGATACCTGCCGTCGGCTTTCAGGGTGGAGTTGACTGAAGTCAACACCCTCCTCTTCACCCGCGTTCGTGACTATCATAGTCATTGGTGGTGGAATGGCCGGTTCGGCTGGGGAAGTTCCCTTTCCACGGAGTAGGGACTCTCGCGCTGCGTCTTCCTTTCCTTTCTCTCTCGCAACAGCGGCTTGGCTGCGCGGAGTGGCAGGACTGACGGGGTGTAGAGCTCGCTGCTGCTCCCTTGGCAAGCGCCTTCTTGGATTTGGTAATGCTCTCAGAGCTCGTGGTTGTTGGCGTCTCCTTCGAGGCTTCTTTGGGAGTGCCCTTCGGGATGGTTGTTGCATCTTGGGTCGTGGGAATCTTGTTGGGAGAACCCATAGGGCTCGTCTTCTTAGCGGATGTCTTGTCTCCCGCCGTGTTCTTGGGACTTGAGGGCTTCTTGGCGGGGGTCATGTCCGTTGGACCACTTGGACTCAGGGTGGCGAATTTGAAAATGAGGCTGGACCTCCGAGTGCGGCACTGAGTGTGCGTGTTTCGCTGAATTCCCCTTCTTCCAGAAGTTTACATCTAATGGTGCTTCCAGTTTGGATATGGGATTGTAAAACTGTCTAGATAGTGCACTCTTTTATAAGCACCAATCCCTAATGAGTGGAGCTGAGGTCTTGTGTCTGTTATAAGTACGAACCGTATTTATGCAAATAGGTGGGTATCCCATTAATTACAGGTGATAGCCTTGAAGTGAGGTTTTAACCCATAGGGTGAAACATCCCAATGTGTAGACACACCAGATTGGTCATAATCCACCTGTGTGGGCCAGCCCCCGTTACACCGTACTATATATTTTACCTGAAAATAAAAATTCAGTTACAATATAACCTACGAGTAAGCAAGTTAATTGGGAGGGCTTCCTAATTGACTATAAGAAAGCGAGGCTTTCTTCGGCTATCTTCGGACAGAGACGCAGGGCGTCTGTCAAGGTTTACGCTACGCTTCCTCTAAGCTAAGGTGCGTTTGACCCTCGCCACAACACATCTGATTTCCTCGTCCGCCATCATCTCTCGCTTGCCCCTGTCGCCTTTCTAGTTCAAGTTACTACAGGGTACGGTGGTTTGCGAGGAACAGTCGGAGATGTTTTGTCGCCAACTTCCAAATGTTTGACAATCCGAATTCGAATTGTATTTGAAGCCATGCAACAACGCCCCACAACGCGGTTTTTCGGTCATTCAAGAAGGTGAAAACAACTTTAAGGTACAACTGGAGACAGTGCGGCGTACATCATGACTTCGAAAAAACGGACAGGCGGATTTTCGTCTACAATTGTCTGTTTATGTCCCTCGGCCAAAACGCAAATACACTACGCCGTGCTACTGCGGCACGCATTGAAGACCAAGCACCTGGAATCGCAGATTTTTGCGTGACCATGCAATTGAAGCTGGTCCAGCCAGTAAGCGGCATATGAGTGCTCGACAAGTCAGACAACCCGATGAAGCCCCAATTCAAACTCCAAATGATTCAACATTCCGGCAGCTTCAACGAATTGATCAGCAAGAAGACGCCATGCACATCGATCAATCGAATACAAACGAAGGGAACCAGGCTGAGTACCGTATCATCCGAGTCATCTTTGAGGGGACACCGATCCCTCTAAGGACGAATGTGGCAGACTTGCTGGTTGTGGCAGGGCTTCCGTGCGTAATCTCTTCGACCACCATATAGACTACCAACCACAAGCGTTATTCAAGACCCAAAGTTGACATAGGAGACACTGATCACATTTAGCAAGACAACTGAGACACAACAGCTTGAAGAGAATTTTTTTCTTTTTGAACTTAATTGAAAGCTCGTTTGCACCGTAACCGCGGTGGTAATATAAATTCTCTCCTACTAATTCTTGTTTGCGCGTACACCAAAACATGGCCACCTTCAGAACAGCTAGAGGGTATTCACGAAAGGCCGCTTTGCCGTGGCGCTGAATCCAGTGCTTCAACAGAGAAAATGCAACCTCGATTGGATTGAGGTTTGGCGAGTAAGGCGTCAAGAAGAAGAGAAATGCTCCAGTTGAACTGATCATATCCTGGAACTCCTTACATATGTGGATTTTTGCATTATCCATGACCACTATCGATCTTGGTAGTGGCCACGGGTTTAGAAAGGGCAGTATTTTGGACTTAAAAATACAATGGAATATTTTATGAGTGAACATGTCCTCCACATTCGCCCAGGAAAAAATCCAGTCCCATCAAGTGCAGCAAGTAGGAGAGTAGCGCTGGCCGGGGAATTGTGAGCAGACCACCCATACTTGCGGAGCACCGGCCTAAGTAGAAACGCTGGTTAATATTATACAACATAATTGATGAAGTATTTGCTCCTACCTCGCGTCCATAGAAGTTTCATGGACAAACACTAACTGATCAGGTCCACTGTAGTAGGGTAGTAAGCGCTGGGCATATTCTCGGCGCTCCCGTGGGAGGGTCTCGCTGGTTCGCTTCGTCAGCACCTTGCGCGGGAGCCGCAAATCGAACCGTAGTGCGCGACAAATTGTTGAATCCGAAAAGTTTCGCAAGTTAGAAACCCTAGTTTTTACGCGAGCCGCAGCTCCTCGAAGTAAAAGCAAGGATAACCTCTAACGTATTATTTAACAAATGTGCACACGTTTGGAGGCCATCTTGATGTCTTGTCCCCATGTAGTTGTAGACTTGACACATTACCCGTTTTATTAGGGTTAAAGAGTTGGTACCAGCGCTCAAACCTGAGCAACGACATCTGGAAGACGGTACTCACCGTGCTCAGGTCTACGTTGTCAACGTAGGCGAGGATAATTGCACGCCAACGAATATCGATAGAGTAAGTCATGTAGCTTTTCTTAAACAGTGGGCCCTCTGCGAGGTTCTCTAAACGCCGCTCCAATGCGCGCCAATCAGGCAAAATGCCGACGGAGGTAGCTCTTGTAGCGGTACAAAAGTCCGTTTAAGCCAGTTCAATAAAATATGAATATAGCATTTTGATTGGCTCCAGTAGAACTAAAACGCTGTGTCTCGCATTGGTAAACGGAGGTGGGCACCTAGCCGTCTTTAGCACAGAGGCACTTCACATAGTCAGATTCGCCAAAATAGCTGCAAAGCACAATACCAACTAAACTGGTATACAGTCGAAATGCATTTTCACGATATCTGTAGAAATGTCATTACGACAAAGAAACTCAACCCCTCTTGCGGTCTGATTAGCAATTGGTCAAATCTAAATCAGTTCACACTACCGGAAAAGTATATTATGTCTTTTATAATAGTATCATACAGATAAAACTCACCAACTCACACATACTACTACTATTATACAGATAAAAACTCACCAACTGGCCTATTACTAAAAATGCATATATTATTCAAGGGTCTACACCATCACTTCAGGGTCCTTAGGGATTGCTTACACCGTCCCACTGCAACCCAGTCGAGCGCTTCCAGCCTCTGCTGGACGGTGGAGTGATTCTGTCGTGGAGGTACTTCCATCTTTATCGAAAGCAAAAATGGCGGGACGATTTGGCTCGGTAACACCATGGCGTGCTGTCCACTAATATTTTAAAATCGCGATGATTGGCTAAAATTCAAATGCGGAAAAAATTAAAAATTGGACTGTAGGGGGGTGAGTTTTTGTGGGGGGTGAGTTTCACCGTCGTTGTCTGTACCCCTGGCGTACCCCTGGCAGCCACACAATCTCCCCTGCCCAGCCACCTCAACGCCACCCCCTCTGCAGAGGCGTCAGCGCCGAAGCACCCGATTGGATGCACTCAACCCCCACTACAATAACGAGGATGCGTCCAACGCGTAAGAAGCGCCTGATGGAGTGGAGTCGCCGCCCGCGACACATACAGCTCGGGGTGAGTCGACGGAGGCGACTACGAGCCAAAGCGAGGGTTGTTCGCTGCGCGTGCTCGTCTCGGAGGAGACACGGTTTTCATCGTGCAAGGAGCTCAGTGATTATCTGGAGTCTATCCAGCCCAAACGTACCAGGTACGGTTTAACACTATTATTTTCTTTAATTTATGTATGGTAGTATGTTTTATTAATGATAAATTGTTTATTACGTTTGTGGTTGCTTATTTGTCTTGTTTTTTTCTTATAAATAGGTCTTCCGCGTACGCACCACACATCAGCAAGAAAACGAAACCTTAATATGGACAAGTACAACTCGAAGGCTATAAAATCCCTGATGAATGGGAGCATCACGCTAAAACATTTGTGTGCACCCATTCAGGTAATTACCAGTACCACGCCAGCTGCTAGAGGCCTCGGCAAGAGTTACGACGGTAAGGTTGTACGGCACAGGTAAGCATTATTAACTTTTCAAATAAGTATGTGTCAATTGTTTAGATTCGGGTTCACTCGGGTTCATTCGGGCTATTTCTGGTTACAATGAAATTCTCATACGCGCTTTCTCAAATTTTGTGTGTATTTTTATGCATAAAGATTAATACTTGTGCATAGGTCATTGACTAGGCCAATAAATATTTGCGGTCAAGAATACTAAGTGTCGACTTGAGCACAACCACCACCTAAACGAGCAATATTTCAAGAACTACTCTGACAGAAGAATTTATATGAACTCAAGCACGCTCATGACTGTGGACGAGCTTCGCAAGGCCGGAGCAAAGAAGACAAGTATACTAATGTTTCTTGGATACTCTGACATCAATCCGACGGCCCAAGACGTGCACAACTTGGTCAGGAAGCTCATGACAAGCGAACAAGCTAATGGACCCAGCAGCGTCTTTAAGCGCTTAAAGAAGTGGATGTCCGAGTTTGGAGTACAATCTGGAAATATTGGACGCATTTTTGTTGAAGATGTGGGTACGAAGGTGAGATGTACACGCTAACTAATTATTACCACGGGGTAATTGTGGATTTTAATTTGTTATTGCTTTTTTACATTTACACAGAAAGTTGCATACTGTATTATACTGCAGACTATGCATATGCGGTCTCTATTTGAACAAGTTCCGGAGGTTCTATTGATTGACGATACTCACGGAAAATCGGTCGAAATACGAGCTGTTCTCGTTAATGGCTCACGACACTTTTGGAAAGGGATAATTTGTGCAGCACGCATTACTGCAAAACGAGCGCTGTCCCACACGTCTTAACAACGGCGTTGGAGAAATTTAAGACCAACAATCAGGCCTGGACCAAGATTCCGTATGTATTAATTGACAAGGATTTTACCGAAATGTCGGTTTTGAAGACCGCTTTTCCGACGTGAAAATTTAATTGTGTCAATTTCATGTTTTAAAAATATTTACGAGAGAAAATTGCGTGCTCGGATTATGGATTCAACAGTTGGCATAAAGATCAGCTCAATGGTGTTATAAATTTGCTTTTGTACGCCAAGACCGAGCAAGAATACACAAAGCATTTCGCCTACATGGCTCATCTCGCCACAATAAATTATCAGTCACCAATTCCACCAGCTCAACCCTGTCTAGACGGGCAACAGACGGTCACTTGTGGACAGGATGGTCCTGAGTCGGGTCAAGTTGATCCTGAGTCGGGTCAAGTCGGTTCTGAGTCGGGTCAAGTGCACAATTCGTCGACACAACCAGTGGACGCCTACCATATATAGCCTATGCGGGTGACTTATTTGCAGCAGATATGTCAGCTTAAATAAAGATATAAGTCGACATATCTGCAGAAACGTCTACCAAAAATACACATCAATTGACATAGGAGGCGGTGGTGTGTCCTGCAGATAATGTCCGAAAAAGAAAAAACACCCAGGGCTGAACCTTCAAAACGGCACTAGAAGTAGGACACAGAAAAAAAGAAAATCCTCCCGAATTCCCCCCTCTTTAGATCACTAATCGCCCCCGCGCTTCTGCATCATGGAGCAAGATGACGGGACTGAGTTGCTTCTCTGCTTGATCGGGGAGCTCGTGCAGCATGAGAAGGACGTGGCGGAGGTCCAGAAGGAAGTACACAAGTTGCTGCTAGTGGAGGCATGGAGGGGGGCGATGCGTAGCCGCCACTTCCTGACTGTGGAGTGTCTAGACCCTCCTATCGCATCTGCCTGGATGACCCTGTACAGAACTGGCAACGGCCTAAATTTCATGAATGTAACCAGTCTGACAAGGTAAGTAAATTTTATTTGGATTAGATTAACTTGGCTGTAACGAGGGCGCGTGTTTGACGCAGAGCCGCCTTCCACTAGCTTCTCATAGGATCGGGAACTTCTACACGATGCGTCCGGTTTCCTCCAGGGGGCGTCCTCCTAAGCTCTGCTATCTACACCAAATTGTTTGGGCCTACTATTATGCTTCTACGTCGGGAGCATGGAGAATAGTACATTGTGTATGGTTTTTGGGTTACCGCCTTCGACTTTGTCCCGGACTATGCGGAAGGCAGAGAAAGCGCTCTCGCAAGCGCTGCAGGGATACGCCCCAGCTCGGATTTCCTTTCCTTCGCCCGCACCGCAGCTTAGGTTGGCAAAGTTGGTAGAGGTCCGAGAGCCGCTATTGCATCATACCTTCGGTTTCATCGACGGAAAGAACCTGCGGGTGCGTACTAAGAGCTTTGGATTGTATTGATTGTGCTTATACGTCTAACTAGCTGTCTAACTATTCGTTTTGTTAATATGTCTAACTACTTTGATGTAGGTGATGCAGCCCTCAAATGCGGACCTCCAGAACGCAATGTATAACGGGTGGTTGCATTCTGTATTTGTTACAGGTACTATTTGCTTTGCTGCAGATGGTTCCATTATATGGTGCAAAAACACAACTGCCCCGGGTCTTGGAATGACAGTGACACGTCATTGGGCTTCCGCCAGAAGTTGCTAGACCTCAAAATTTGCCCGGACCGAAGGATGAACGTGGTGTCGGATTCCGCATTTCCTTGCTCTACGGAAATGGTTGGTCGCATCCTAACACCTCTGAAAGATGGTGATATAGATCGTATCTATCCCTCCTTGAGAAGTTCTGCGCGAACCTTACACAACGCAATAACGTCCGTCCGTCAGGCGGCGGAGTGGGGTATGGGCAGCATCCAGAAGGTGTACAGTCGACTGAAACTTCCATTGCCATGCAATCCGGAGCTCCGCGGACTCAGACTGAACAATATTTTCAGGATGACTAATTATCGGGTGAGGACCGTGGGTATCTCTCAAATACGAACTACTTTTCGAGACGATATGGACTTTGAAAGAAATGTGTGAACGCACGGGAAGCTAAGGAAAGCTGTACAACTAGAGGTGTCAAGGTTTCACAAATACCTTCCAGGTAGGATAACACGAAATGAAGGTAGTCTGCTATTGTTTTCTCTCCAAACTTACAGTTAGTAGAAAAGGAAGCACCTATTTCATGGCAGGATCAACACTGTTGTATTGCACACGGTTAGCATGTCGTGGTCGATGAGGCACTAGTCCTTCTTCAACACCGCTCCTATAAGTAACAAGAGCTCTCGGGTGCGAGCGTGGGCGTCCTCTTTCTCACGACGCAGACGCTCTTCAAGATCTATTTTGTCTTGACGGCGACGCTCGGCTGCTTCCACCTTGTCGGCAATTATCTGAGTCTGTCTAGCCTCCGACTTCGCGGCGGCGCCTGTCTTCTTCGAGTCTACGATCGTCCGACTTTCTCTCATTATCCTCGCGAAATAGCAGCAACCTTTCAAACGCACTGTTGTCCATACTGTTATTGGCACTCTCCAGGTTAGCCAGTTTCAGCTTTTTTTTAGAGAAGTTGTAGTAGCTCGCCTCGACTTGCTCCTTGTCGTCGATATCTCGCGCCCTATTCGAGCCTACACTGTCTCTAAAGGTGTAGAGATTCGTACCGCCAAGGCGGTTTGAGGTACTTAGAAGCGACTTGTGTCGAAGGGCTTCTTCTTGATCGCGACTGCCGAGTTGGAGACCCCGCGCAGCCTGATCTTTGGAGGGCGTCGTAGTTTGTGTAGTAGCAGCAACTTCAGTTGTATCGGTACGTGTAGAAGCGGCCTTTCGCGGCTTCTTCAAGCCTGCTGATCGAGGCTGGCGTTTTCCAGACACCGTTGGCAGCTCTGGAGACTTTAGTGTCGAGGCGAAGGCCTCCAGTCCTTCAGCACCGAGCTGCAAATCGAAGTCAGCAGAATTTTCCAACGAAAATGGCGTGTGAGGGGTAAGATCGGCGTCTTCAACGGCCGTACTCGTAGTGTACGCGGATCTGTCGACGTCGTTTGCAACTTGATCGTGGCCTTCCGTTTGGCACACATTCCCCACCGCATCATCACGGTTTTCGTGATCTTCGAAATACGGTTCAAAGCCGAAATCTGGCTCCACGTACAATTCGTCTTCTCCTTCATCTTCCTCGCCAACTAGGTCTTTGTCAGCATCGTCGTCCATCTCCACGACGTTTGCTTTGTCGTCGATGGCTCGTTTTGCCAGTTTGGCAGTCATAATATGTGGGGGCATCTCCGCAGTGCCCGTGGGTTTACGTACGCTGTACAGCGCCTTGAACTTACGGCGTAAGCTGTCCAGATTCGCTCTACCCAGGAACGGCTACGGGTAGTATTATACGCCACGGTCAGGCGGTCCCACTCATCCAAGTTCTCCTCAACTAGCGTCAACAGACGGCTTATCTCCGGCATCTTGTAGTTCGGACTTCCACTGAGCTTAACCATCTAATAATACAGTCAAAAGATTCAGCGTTAATATTGATTCATTCAAATAGAAAACGCGAGAATAAAATATACTCTGTCGAACAAACAAGGTCTTGAAATGGCGAGATGGAGTTGGGCAATCTGGTTCCAAGTCGGTGTTTTTGATAATGAGTTGACGCGTAGGTCTCTACATTTCCACCAACTCCTCCCTGCTGTGTGAGGTACTAACCTCGTACTTCAACGCGCGAAATCTCGCGCCCAAATACAAACGTGGACGTGAGGAGGTTCCATGGGTCTAATGACAGGCTTGCGTGACCGGAGAATGCCACCTTTAGAGAAGGGAGGGGTAGGTATCAGCGTTATTTTAATAAAAGTTTCAATTATGGTGCAAGCAAATCAATGCTCAAAACTCTTACGTACTCTGCAACTCACCGTACATGTCCTCGCTACAAATTCCAGGTTTCTTATGGGTCCTCTTGATCCTGGAGATCTGCGTGGCAGCAGAATTCGTATTTGCAACGACACACAAACCACAGATCATCGCCATAATCGAGGGTAATCTCGTCACCACGGGGAATAAAATGTCGTAGTAGCAACTACCACTGTGGTACGCCGCCCATTGGATACTTCGCGGAACTCTGCGATGCAGCATGGTTCACAAACCGCATCATTCCACCCATAGACTCGGCGTTGATCGATACGCGGACAGAAAACGAAGGAGACTCTGGTCGCGTCTTCATGACGAGACGGTACCCTCGGTTTCGGGGTCGGTCGCGGATGGACGTCCGAACATGCTCCATCTCGCCGAGGTACTGTCCAAGTTCCTCGCCTGCATCAATGTCTTCTGCAGCCACTACACAAATCGACGATGTGCGCACATTGCGCATCAGAACCACCTTGGAA
>JAIKVB010000442.1:255-26294 GCA_024679045.1 Phytophthora brassicae | reverse complement strand
TCCCACTCGATCCGAGTGAGGTGGGGGAAGCTCGCGTGCTCCAGCGTGCCGTCGGTACCCATACCTTGGCTCATCTTGATCTTGGTCGTTGGAAGGACTACAAAGTGCTACCAGGTATAACGGGCCAGGTGTGTCCGTTATGTAGCGTACACTATAGATGCGAGGAAGCGCAGATAGACTAAGTCAAGTAGGGACTTCGTAGCAAATTAAACTCTGATTTATGTCAGTGGCCTTGGGGACCACTCAAATACAAACTGTCGTCTGATTGGTTGAAACTGATATCCAATTTCAACCAATGACAGGACTACACGAAGCACACGCTAGCCGTGTGCTTTTGTACCTAATTATGTATCTACTTTTTGTGACTCTAGTTTTAACTGATATGTAACTGTAACAGCCCGTTACATAGTAGCTGCAGGGCTAGCTTCACCGACGTATAGAATCGGTCAGTAACCACAGCATGGTATACACCGTCTTGTGGAGGAGGGAGAACCTCATGTAGGTTCCGGACCACGGCATCTGGGATGGAATTCGGGTCTGCCGAGATGCGAGTCGGCGACTCGCCTGCAAGCTCGGTCTGATGTTGGTTGGAGCCACAGTATACTTCAAGACTACAAGTAGAAACAAACGACATGTAAATAAGTTCACAAACTCAATAAACAACTATGATTTACTTGTCAAAATTCCACACGTACCGAATACAATACGCGGTGACTGCACATCAAGTCATGAAGAGCTTCGTCCCCCATTTGTGGGGCTTGTCCTTCAAGTAATGCCTGGTGACGTTGTGGCGGCTGCGTGAAGGGATGACAGTCTCGTCAAAAGCCACGACTAGAGGTACGAGGTATCCCACTCGGAACGTCTTCTGCCGTTTTTCAACTACCGGTCTCACTTTCCACGCTCTGTCGGTGCCAGCGTTCATGTTTGCGTTGTTGGAGAAGTGTAGATTCTGCATGATCTGGCCGAATTGCGCTTTCGGCATGTTGCGGTCGAAGGTTCCGCCAGGTACGGCACCAGTCGACGTCGTTGACCAATGGTCTGCCAGATGACGCTTGTGTGGGCACAGCATGCGCGACCAATACACTGCACCACCTCGTGCCGCTTGATCTCTTTGTGTATCTTTGTCTCCTTGCACATGATCTCATCTCGCGTCGCGTCCTTACCCATGTACACGCTGCTTCTGGTACATGCGGTCCACGCGAGCATTCAGGTGCTGGTAATAGTAGCGGTTGCTCTCCTCCGCAATATGCTTCCGCAAACTCCTCGGCATGAAGTAGAAAAATCCAACGGAGACTCTGCCCGTGCCAGAACTTCGTCGGTTGGGCCGTACTCGCCATCGTAGAGATCAGGATACTGGACATTCCCGTGCCAGAACTTCGTCGGTTGGGCCGTACTCGCCATCGTAGAGATCAGGATACTGGACATTTTCCGGGAATGTTTCAGGTTCTAAGTCGAATATACAACATGTTTAATGTCATACATGTCGTATATGCATCCTGCATCTCAAACGCAACTCACCGAGTCCCAGCCGTCTTTTCGCATCTTTGCCTGTGCTTTCGAGTCATGGGCAAGGACCTCCATCTCTTCCGTGGTTAGTTCATCCCAGCGATCAGTCGTCGTAGTCCAGTTGCGTGGCAATTTTGCCACAGCTGCCTTCAGTCGCTCTGCAGTCAGACGCTTGGCTGCGTTTTTTCGTCGACGCGTCTCAACAGCAATTCCTTCTTGCTCTTAAGCCCCATCTCAAGGTATTCCTCTTCGTCGTGGTCCTCCGCGATGTCTTCTTCGTCCTCGCTCTCGCCGTCTTCGTCCTCAAAGAACTCATCGTCTTCCGACACCACCTCGTTGTCCTTAAAGAACAAACCCACCGAGTTTGAGTTGTCCTCTCCTGCGTCGGAGTCCATTGCGCAATCCACAGCCTCCAACGGTGTGGTTTCTTCACTCACGGCTGGTTCGATGACAGGTAGTGGCGGTGTTGCTTCACTCACGGCTGGTTCGGCAACTGCAACTACGGGTTGTTCACTGTCATCCAAATCCAGAGTTCTAAACATGTTGTATAATAGCATGTCAGTAAAAGTACATGTTGAAAAAGTCGCAAAGTAAACGGCATACCGGTGGTTCGCGTTGACGTCGACAGCTCCTCCGTAGCGGCAATCGTTGATACAGACCTGTCAACACCAACGTAAGACTAATCAATATAGACAGCACATAGCAGTAAGACATTTTACGTACTCAGATGACATGCTCTCATCGTCTGCTGTGGCAACATGCGCGCTTGTCTGCTTCTTCTTTGCTGTCGACTTTTTGGTGCTCTTCTTCTTCTTCGTGTGCCGCTCCGACGCCTCCCGCATCTACTTCTGGGTTGTCTCCTTTCTTCTCCTGAAGGACTTGGTTCAGTTTTGGTAGCGTCGCAGAACGGGCTGCAGATCCCCATTTCTCCTCACGATCCAGACGCAAACGCTCTTTCATATGCGCAAGCTTCTTCTTGGTAGCAGCAGCGGCTGCGTACGCAAGCGCAGCCGCTTCATGCGCTATCTTCTATGCCTTTCGCGCCGCCGCCGTCTCCTTCTTCTTTGAGCCCTTCTTCTTGATCTTTGCCGCAGCGCGGCCCTTCTGCTTCTTGAGCCGGCCTCCCTCTTCATCCTCTTCCGCCGCAATGTCCTCCTCCTTGTCGCCGTCCTCCACGGCGATGTCCTCCCTCCTCCTCCTCCTCCTCTCCTTCGTCAAGTCCTTGGCGCTTTAGCGCCGCGGGATACGCGGCGGTCTTTCCCATGGCTGGCAGCGGCACTGGTTTCGGTGTGCGCTCCGGTTCGGGCAGGTCGGCGTCCGTAGGGTCTCCCGCGATGTACATGCGGTGCTCCTCCATTGCGATGCAGCATTCTGCAAATGGGAGCCCCGCCAGTTTGGCCTGGAAGGCCTCGGATTCTCGTTGCGTTTCGCGATGTGCTTGCACTGGGGGATTTTTGGGAATGAGTGGCTGACTGGCGGGAACAAATGTACGGATCGGAGGGAAAGGGCCTCTGTTTTGTGTGACGCCCACTGATCCGATTTCCCCTACCCGCGTGCAAACGGCCAGAAAACCATTCAATTGTCCAGTCCTTAACATTTCGTGTTTAACAGCGTGTTTAAAAACGAGCCAAATTAGGCTTTGCTGCCACGTAGTTTTTTACAACGTTGAGTGTTGCGGGGTTAATAGTATCCCGGTGCACGACGTGGTCGTCGAGATGGACGCATGCGACCGCTGACTTTGCGCTCTTGATACGGCGGCCAATATTGCGCTGACTTACCGGTTTTCACCTCACGAGCTTCGGATCATTGCTCGCTTTAAGACTGGGGGAGCCAATGGTTCAGCATCATTTCCGGGAATTGCTGTCCTGTGTATTCGCTACCCACGAATGGGGTTCTCGGTGGTCCGAGTGTGCTGCGAATGGACGTTGCCCCCTCCACGTACACTTCCGTATCGACAATACATCGGCTGTGGCCCGGCAAAATCGCTTCGCGTCGCATAACACCCGTGCTCAAGACATTATCTGGCTCATGGAATACTGGGAGAGCTCTCTCAACCTCCGTTAACACCCGTGCTCAAGACATTATCTGGCTCATGGAATACTGGGAGAGCTCTCTCAACCTCCGTTTCTCGGTGTCTCATATAGCTGGAGTCGACAACACGCGCGCTGACGCCGGATCCCGTATTACCGCTCACCCGAATTACGCAATTCAGTTTGAAGAACTAACTCGTGGTTGGTCGCAGGTATCACCGAGATAGACGTTCATGGACTTTCGTCGCTCTGGCGCAATATCTCCGCGAGCATTCGTTGCCAACTCCACCTTCACCAAATACTCTGCAGCAATGACCAAGTAGAAGGTGTGGACATCACGTCGAGGAATCGATCCATGGCTATCGGGCCTCACCGACGAAGACCGTATTCAAGTACTATCTGAATGTATCGTGCTCGTGTTTCAATATGGATTTGGCACCGGAGGACCGCTACGCGGCTCATCAATCGTCAACACGCTACAAGGTGTTCGTCAATTTTTCGCAGCGGCTGGAAGAATACATCCGCTTGCCCACCCACACGTTCGCATGCTTCTGAAAGTGATAAGCCGGCTTGACGCACACCCGCGTTACAAGGCTCTGGTGTCTATTCCGCTCCTCGAAACCTACTTCCATTCTCTCCGGTTCGGTGATCCTTTCGCTAAAGCTCTCTGGGGGGTCGTGTGTGGCGTCTTCCATTCTCTCCGGTTCGGTGATCCTTTCGCTAAAGCTCTCTGGGGGGTCGTGTGTGGCGTTCTTTTTCCTGTTGAGACGCTCAGAAATCGTCTCCATCAGCGGACACTCGTTCAAGTGGTTCGCGCTTAGAGCCGAGGACCTTGTTGACCTGGATGCGGCGGTTGAGCCTACACTATCTGCGTCTGAAGCGCGATCTGTACACATGAGACTTCGCGGTTCCAAGACCAACCAGTGCGGGCATGCAACAGCCCGAATGCTGTATCGATCAGGGTACCCATTCGTGTGCCTTGTTTTTGGCACTTTTCTTCTTCTGCGCTCAAGACAAGACCTTCATCTCGAAATTCCAGCGGCGGTTTACCTGGGACGCAGCGGCCAGCCGGCGTGTATCTCAACGGCACATCTGTCGAATGCAGTCAAGAAGGCCGCTGTACAGAATGGCGATGACCCAATAAACTTCAGTCCACACTCCTTCAGTGCCGGGGGGTACAACACACATGTATCGGGCAGGAGTGGATGCTATGACGATTCAATTTCACGGTCGGTGGGTTTCGGACACCTTCAAGACCTACACCAACCTCTGCGCGGAATCCGTCACTTCCCTCGCTGCCAACATGATCACCGGCTCCAAGGGTGATTCAACTCTTCACTAGTGGGCATGTGCTGCATGACCTACAATGGGGGCTCCGCTCTCCTCGTCGGATGAGCGGATGGTCATGCACATATGCTCATTAATAACCTACGAATTTTTTACCCCAAAGGTGTGTAAATACTACAGTAGTAGTAGAAGATAATACTAATAGTAGTAATTATCTAAATTATTTTGAACACAGCAAAACATCAAACATCAATGTCAGCCATCTTTCAAAGTCAAACCTACACTTCATTACTTCAGCATACAAACGCCAAGTCAAGGTGACAAATAGGTCCAGTGTGTCACCAAAATCGCAGTTCATTTCTCATTTTCCTCTCCCCAACTCAACCAATGGTCAAGTCTCCAGCCGAACTCCGTGTGTCCGCCTTCTTCCGTCGCGTCTTGTGGCATTGGCGATTGGATCAATACCGTCTACACCGCTTCGCGCTACCGCTGTTAATATTCCTGGCGTGTCTTGCTCTGACACTTTGGGTTTGTCCACCTTCGTCCCAACTTTTAAACTTCCGGACGAAACTTTTTGAAAACGGTGACGCAAATACTCTGCGTTGGGGTGCAGGAAACAATGTGGTGATTCTTAAAGGTCAAAAGCTGCAGCGTCCATTGTCGCCGCAATACCCGAACGGTGTCAATAACAAGTTCCAGTGTGACTTGCCATCGCTTCGATTCCAATGTGATATGAGTGGGGAAACAGGCTGCAACGCTTACCCGCAATTGTTCCCGTCTGTTGCGTTGTTCGACAACTGGAAACCAGAAAATACGGCGCAGATGCCGAGCGGAATCTACGATAGTATTTGCCATTTCAATGTGTCCGATTTGGTACGTGGAAGTGAGTTTTGTTGTTACTTTTAATGAAGAAATATTGACAATGCTCTG
This sequence comes from Phytophthora brassicae, assembly GCA_024679045.1. NCBI lineage: Eukaryota > Oomycota > Peronosporomycetes > Peronosporales > Peronosporaceae > Phytophthora > Phytophthora brassicae. The sequence continues at coordinate 20,541 of JAIKVB010000442.1, read as the reverse complement.
TTTGATGATGCAGAATGAGTTCCGACTGGCGCAAATGTTTAGGGAAATGGAGGTGCCGTTTGTAACGTACGGAGTACCGGAGCTAACGAAAGCCACGGAACGCTGGACGGATGAATACCTGTCGGAAAAGCTGAATCCGAAGGCGATGTACAAGGTTCACGTGACTAATGACAGTCACTTTATGTATTACCTCAAGAACAAACAGATTGCTGGTGAAAAGGACCCATATATGTCTCGATGGATGACGTACCCGCAGTTTGTGAAGACGGTGGATGATGTCAAATCGCTCGAAGAGGCTGGTGAACCTCATGAGTATTACTACTTTATGCTCAAGAAGAACGATTTCTCCCAGCGCACGGCGTTCATCTATGACGAGTTGAAATTCCTGAGTCCAGTACAAACTGAGCATGATCTTCGTTTCGGAGATTTGTTTGTTCGTGATGCAGCTATTGCTAAGGAATCAGGAATGCGCTGTCGCTTTGGAATGCAAGGAATCATCGCGGAAGGCCATTTTGACGGTGGACTTAACCACATTTCCATGATTCGAGGAACTAAGAGGTATGTTATCTCACCTCCAAGTTCCTGCAAATGCCAGGGTTTACTCACCCAGGGCCAGTCGCAACGTCACACTTCATTTAATTGGTCAGACACGAGCACTCTCTCAGAAGAAGCGCGTAATTGTCCTGCAGCTGAAGTTGCGCTCACTGCAGGGGAAGTTTTGTATCTACCGTCGTATTGGTATCACCACATTGTGTCTTTAGATACTAGTATCCAGTGTAATTTACGTTCGGGCTTCACTATTCGCGATGACACGAAACATTTCCTCACAGAATGTGGCTTCGGTTCTCCCAAGCCATAATAAAAACAAGCGAATTGGTTAAAATATTATATAAAATGTGAACTGCATTTGGATATATTGCGAGTGTAAATGGCTTGGGTACTTTATAAACTAACGCAAGAATTGAGGCTTCACAGTTCCAGCAACTTGAGAGCCAAAGGAAAACTTGTCGTGCGAGTCGAAAGTAAGCAGACCGAACGTCTTCTCGAACGCATTAGTTTTGTATGGTGTGTCGAACATTTGGAAGTAAAAGGACTCAGCCATGGAGCTGCTCCATGCCTCATACGTGCCGAAGAACGTTGCCTCACCATCAACGCTGCCAATGTTGCTCGAAAGTGCACCATCCGAAGGCCAGCCCGTCTCTGTAAGGATGAGCTTGTCACCGAACGAACTTTGTTTCATAGTGACCCACTGATTATTCAAGACTTCAATGGCATTGCTAGCAGTCGTTCCTGGTGTGAAGTACGGATGGGCGTTGACTCCCATTACATCACAAACAGCAACAAGATCCGACCAGCCAAAGACACTCGCGTAGTTAATAACCTCAGTGTTTCGTTGCACAGTGCCGACCAAGACTTCAATGGCATTGCTAGCAGTCGTTCCTGGTGTGAAGTACGGATGGGCGTTGACTCCCACTACATCACAAACAGCAACAAGATTCGACCAGCCAAAGACACTCGCGTAGTTGATAACTTCAGTGTTTCGTTGCACAGTGCCGACTTTCACTGTGTTTGGAACCTCCGACTTGATTTGTTTGATCAATTTGATCAGTTCACTGGGAACACTGGTAGCACCTGCCAGGTTTTCATTCCCCACGAAGATGTAACCCACACCTCCAGCCTTGGCAGCAGCAATTGCAGCGGCTGCTTGCATCGGGTAGTCGTCTTGAGGGTACGGTACACCCAACGCTGCTGTGAGATTGGCTCTTGCAATGATCGGACCCATTGGTGTATTCCCGAACTGAGAGATGTACGTGCGTACAGTCGTGAAGCCGTGACTTTTGATGGTGGCCATATCCGCTGCGACGGTCGTAGCGTTCATACTGTTGCTGATCTCGTGGTGATTCGGGTCGTAGCAGACGCCTTTAGCACTCACTGAAGCTGCGAAAAGGGTGACGGCGATGGCGAAGAACTTCATGATGAGGTGAAGGTGATTGCTATTGAAAGCAAATGGAAAAGTGACTTCTACTTGCTCTTTTTCACTGGATCAAGAAGAGTCCTGGACTAACAAGCAAATGTATCCAGTGGCGTGCGAAAGGTAACAGTTCTACTTCCAAGAGCTCTCCGTATGTCGTCGCACTTTGAGGACAGGCTCAATGCTCTCGCTTAGAACAAGCTGTTAATGTCTTGAAACTACTTTTAGAAACAGAAGTCAGGTACATGAAGGAGGTAAACATGTATCGTGTAACGATGGCACGACCAAGACTTTTCACTGTGTGACGTATGAAGGGACACTTTGTCTTAGGACAGGCGTGGGTGGCTTTCGTAGCATTGAAACTTACAAACACCTAAAGAATTTAGTTTCATACTGTTGGTTTTATTTTACTTCTCGAAATAACAGCCCTGTTTTGTTATTTTGCTTCTTTTAACTAGCTGATGCCGTCATTCCCATTCGAAAGAAACGACTAGCAGCGGTGCTTAATGGCATTGGTGCGACTGCAGGTGGCACAGGTGGATGAAATCTCTCAATATCTTCACACAAAAGGTCGATTAGTGCGTCCTTAGTCAATTGATCGTCGGGTAAATCGAAAGAAAAGTCGAAAGGACGAGAGACCTCGAGGTCGCTCTCATCAAAGAACGTGGCCAAGTATGGGTGTCGTAATGCCGCGTCTACTGTGATCCGCTTGTCAGGGTTGAACAGCAGCATTTTGCTTAGTAGATCAATTGCTTCAGAACTCACGGAGCTTTCAGCGCCACTTCCAGCAAACACATCTCGCCACCTCTTTGGTTTCGAGATCGAAAGCTTCGTGAGGAAACGAAGAGCTTTCGTATTCTTCACAAAATCAATGTCTTCCTGTTTCGGTGTGCCCAGGAACTTGATGATAAGCTTGAGTTGGTGCAAATAGTCGTTTCCAGGGAATAGCGGCTCACGCAGTAACATTTCTGCGAAGATGCAGCCTACTGCCCATACATCGATCGCTGCAGTATACTGCAAACAGTTGAGCATAATCTCAGGCGCTCGGTACCAGCGTGTAACCACGTACTCGGTCAGTTCATTTAGCTGGGGTAACTCCTGCTGTCCCCCGGAAGACGAGCCGACTCCTCCGCGTGCAAGTCCAAAGTCGCAGACTTTGAGGTCACAATTTGCGTTTAACAGGATATTACTGGGCTTCATATCACGGTGCAACACGCCTGCAGAGTGAATGTGGTGCAGTGCACAGAGCATTTGGTACAAAAAGTACTTGACATGGTCGTCTGACATGGGTTGCATAGAGTAAATGACTTGATGCAGATCCGTCTCCATGAGTTCTGTGATGATATACATATCGCCAAATTGTTTTCGAGAAGGAGGAGGCGCCAGGTCTAGCAGTCGAGTGATATTCTTGTGTTTGAAGTGCCCCAGCAGACGAACTTCGCGTAAAATTCGTTTTGCATCTACCAAGTCCTCAAAAATATTGGTGATTTTCTTGACTGCCAAATTCTCACCGCCATTCACCACGTCCTTGACTGCAATCACAGCGCCGTACGCTCCGTTACCGATAGGCTTGACAAGGTGATAGCGACTATTCAGCGTAAATACCTGTCCATTGGCGTTAAAAGAGTGCATCTGTGGTCGTAATACCGGCAACATACTGGAACTGCTGCTGCCTGCACCAAATGCAGCTCGAGGGAGTCGCGCTCGTACGTTTCCACCTGCAATAACTGATCTTGAACTCGCTTTCGTGTATTCGTCCTCCAACCCCACGCGTTCACTTCCAGGTGACACAACTGATCTTGAGCTCACTTTAGTATACTCGTCTTCCAGTCCTGTGTATCCATTTCCAGGTGACATACTCAGTTTAGTGTAATCATCCTCCAGTCCCACGTATACACTTGCAGGTGACATAACTGATCTTGAGCTCAGTTTTGCGTAGTCATCCTCCAGTCCCATATTCTGGTAAGCAGCAACGCATCTTCCTGCTAGAATGGCACTTTTGTATGGCGCCACAGAGTTTTGAGTAGCAAGATCACCAGCAATCGAATCTTCTTCAAACTCGTCATCCGCATTGTCCTCTTGGTTGTTACTTTCCTTCTCGTCTCCGTTGTTGTTCTCATCATCCAGTCCTGGTGAATACGACGACTCACTTGTTTGGTACTCAGGCGTACAGCAATAACTAGCGACCGAGTGAGACGGTAGTTCTTCATTTCCAATGACTCGTGTCCCATTATCATAACCATGAGTTTGTACTGGTGGCTTGGATTCCTCCAGATCCTGCTCCTTTTCATCTTTTCTCGCTTCTCGAATCTCCTCTACTGGGAAATCTAGACCATCATTCACGTCATTGTTACTGCATTCGCTACTCGTGTAGCTCACTGCACTGCCATCGCGTTCTCTTGTCACTAGAACACTCGCTCGTCTTCCTTCATCTCCAAACATGGGTACAACCTTAGCTGGTTCCGTCACTGGCCAATCAGTTGCCTCGTATTGCGTCTCCGTCTGAACAATTAGTCGCTTAATACAGGAACTCAGTACGTGCAGCCAGCGCGTCAGCATCTGCTCGTCTCCTGCCGCTAGTCGCAACACAAGTGACGCGCTCTCGTCTCCACTTTCTTCTTCTTCTTTCGGTGTCTCAGAGCGTTGGTCAGCAGACGCCAATTGCAGCTCCAGCGCGTGTTTCACCTGTGTATTTCCCTTCAATTCCGTCACCACGTCGTTCTGCGACAGAGTGACAACAGCCACGAGTTGTCCAGGTTTCCTCTTCTCAGGCTTAATGCGGAACTGTCTCAACGTGAACGTCAACTGACCGCTGTCCTTCTTCTGCTCCAGTATGAAGTAACTGGGCTTGGAGCGCCAATAACGCGGCTGCAAAAGCTCCGTGAGGACGCCTTCCAGTAGCACTTCTGCGCGTGGAGTAAGCGCGGGCTCGGGGCTTTTGTTGCGTTGCAGACTGAGAGAGCGCAAAAGCGCACGCATAGGCGAGTCCACGTGCGTCTTGCTCTCTTCTTCTTCGCCGTACAGAGACCGACTGGCTAGTGCGGGCGACTGCTCTTTGCGCCGAAACAGTCGCGCTAAGAGTGTGTGCGAGCGCAAACCGCCGCTGCTGTTGGGAGCGGGGGATGACACGCCTCGCAGACGCGCAGACAGAGATGAAGGGGCTGACAGAGGGGAGCGCGGGGGAGGTTGGCGCGTCATAGTTAGCGCAAGAAGGCGGACGATATGCGAGTGAGCTCAAAACGTAGAAATCGGCAGCTATTCAAGATTTTTCCAGCGGCCCCGAAACGGCGCAGATGCACTGGGCAGATCTATTTTTAGACAAGTTATTATTTAACCAATCAGAGACGATATCTAGTAAGTATCTATATCTTGGACCAATCAGAGACGACTTGTAAATTGGGATGAGGCCAACTTCGACTTCGCCGAAGACTTTGCTCCTTAATCCAGGAACGGGTAGTCCGTGTACCCCTGCTCGTCTCCTAGGTAGAACGTGTCTGCATCGTAGTCATTAACAGGTTTGTTGAGCTGGAAGCGACGCACCAAGTCTGGATTCGAGATGAAATGGCGTCCAATGGCTACAGCGTCGGCTGCGTCTTCCTCGACAATCTGCACAGCTGACTGTCGATCAAATCCAGAGGCAGTAATGAGTACGCCCTTGTATGAATCACGGAACTGCCGAGCTGATCCCTTCTCGGGTGCCAATGGGTTGCGTACATGATAGCCACGCGGCTCAATGAGGTGTGCGTAGAGTCGTTGAGTTTGTCTAGTACGTACGTGTATGTGGCAATGGGGTCCGAGTCTTTATCGCCAAAGCTGGCACCAAACGGAGACAACCGGATACCTACTTTGCTCGAGTCCAGACTCTTTAAAATAGCTTCTAGAGCTTCAAACAGGAAGCGTGAGCGATTCTCTACACTACCGCCGTACTGATCCGTGCGATCGTTAATACCGTCGTGGAGAAACTGCTCCAGCAGATAACCATTGGCGCCATGCAGCTCAACGCCGTCAAAGCCTGCAGCAATCGCATTCTCCGCTGCTGTACGGTAATCGGCCACGATAGCTGGGATCTCATTGGCTTTCAGAGTGCGTGCTGGTACCGGTTCTTGAAGCCCTTCGCGTGTGCGGATCTTCTTGCCTGCACTAATGTTGACCATCTTGCTACTGGACGATACTGGTAAAATACCGTCCGGCTGGTTCAACGGGTGGCTCATGCGGCCTGTGTGCCACAACTGCAGGAACATTTTCCCACCTTTGGAGTGCACAGCCTGCGTGACGAGTCGCCAAGCCGCAACTTGTTCAGCCGAGAAGATGCCAGGCGAACCCCAAGCTCCGAGCAGAGGGCGAAATATTAGTAGCTTCGGCGATAATGAGGCCACCGGATGTCGCTCGCTGTTTGTAGTACTCGACGCCCATGGGCTTTTGCACACCATTTTCACCTGTGCGCGAACGAGTGAGTGGCGCCATCACCACGCGATGTAGTAACTGTATGAGGTTCTCCTTGCCGCCGAGACTCAGCGGCGTGAAAAGCTTAAGCGTCGTCATGGCGGGTGGAAGGCGAAAGAAGAAGTGAAAGTCCCATTTGAATCAATGTTTTGATACCAAGCCCAGGTTGCGTTGCGTAATCGCGTGCGAGTCAAGTCATACCACTTCGAACATCGAAAGGCCATGTAAATCACCACCTTCCAGGGCCCTTCACTAAAGCCCTGGACTCCAGGCTTGAGGCTTTACGCGGTTCTTCACGTGCCACTACAGCCCAATGCGCTTGCATTTCTCCGCCCAGGATAAGAAGTTGCGCCACTTCAATGCTAACCAACTTCACCCTTCTTCAAATGGCCGCCATTATTAATACCCAGCTTCAATCTTGCTGAAGTAGCGCGTAAGTACAAAACACCTAATCCATAATCATTCTTGAGTAAGGTCAACAAAATCAGGCCAATTCTCATATTTCATTCCACAATTTTCCTCGTAGCTCGTCATGGGGCAGCGCTTCAGCACTGCGCGCGATAGCGACCTCTCTGTAGACAACGAAGGAAGTCGTCCCTCCTCTCCACCACCAGTTTCCCCCCACAGCAATGTTACTTCACCTCCTTCATCCAGCAACCACCCAGACATCGTACAGCAAGAGGAACGGGAGATTTCCAAGGGGCTGGGCGACGTAGTGCACGACACTCTCTCCATCCAGAACCCATCAACCTTCGAGAAGGAAATTGATGACGCGTTCCCGTCACCCACTCGACGCGTCATCATTAATGACGCGCTTCCTCTCACACGTCGCAGTTCTATGGCTAAACCGCCCAAACTGTCGCGTTTCCGACCGTCCATGGACCTCCCCAAACCATTAGGTTCTCCCCCTTCTGGCTACTTATCAAGCTCTGACTCACGCTCTTTAGACTCAAGTTCCAGCTCCAGTGACGAAGATCTCGCTGGCAGCGGCGAAGAACTCGTGAGCGACTGGCTGGACGAGCCGGAAGACGCTGTGCTGTCACCTCCTGCGCACAACCCCAAACGCTCTCGCCAACCAAGCGCCTGCTCCTCAGTGTCCTCTCAGACTGGAAATAACAACAACGTGGCGTTCTCGGCTATGTACAGCAGCGGAGGACGCAATAGCAATAGCAGTCAACACAGTATGACTGGTTATGCTTCATGGCTTAGCTCTCCTGACGACGTGGAAGATGAAGACGACGCTGATGATGAACCAGTAGCGCTCACACCTTTTCTACGTGACAATATGCCAGTGTATGAAGTCATGAGACAGGTACAGCTCTTCCGGAACTTGAGTCAAATGCAACAGGAGCACGTAGTACGCGCACTTAAACCAGCCAAGTTCTCAGACGAAGAAGTCATTGTGGCACAAGGTACGCGTGGTTCAAGGTTCTATATGATTGCCAAGGGAGAAGCAGTTGTGACCAAGACGGTGGTTTCCAGTAGTCAAAGTATGACAGGACCTAATGGTGTAAGTACTGCGAAGACTCAAGAACGCATGATCACCCACTTGCGAGCTGGCCATTACTTTGGAGAATTGGCGCTAATCTACGATGATCCGCGTACTGCAACTGTACGTGCAGTTGGAGACGTTGAGCTTCTGTACTTGACACAGGAAGATTTCCAGCATATTGGCCAAGTGCATCTCAGTTTAATGCTGCAGCAGGTGCCGCTGCTCGCAAGGCTCAGTGCGCGTGACCAGGACATTGTGCTCAAGTGTCTGCGACCTGCCAATTTTAAGGACGGGGAATATATTGTGCACCAAGGAGATGAAGGCACGCGGTTCTATATGATTACGCGAGGTGAGGCAATTGTGTCGGAAAAAGCGGTGGGAGCTGATAAAAAGCCGTTTGAAAAGGAACTCACGCGGTTGTACGAGGGTCACGTGTTTGGTGAGATGTCGCTCATTTACAGTGAACCACGTACAGCATCTGTGCGTGCTGTGGGGCCAGTCAAATGTCTGTATCTGAGTAAAGAAGACTTTGACAAGTGTCTTTTATCCGACCACTTTCAGAGGTTTATTCAAGAAGCGTACGTCGAGAAAGCTACACGCCGTGCGATGCGTCTACGACTACAACAGCGTGCTAATAGTGCTGCAACTATGGCTTCTACGCCTCAGGCAGGATCTGGAGCGGAAAGCTCCTCTGGCTCCATCGTGGTGCCTCCACCAGCTCCTACGTCGCCTGTGAAAGCAACAGAAACGAAGAAACTAGTAAAACAGCGACTGAAGAACGGACAGGTTGTGGTGAACAAGTACATTATCAAGGGTGATCTAGGTCGTGGTACGTTTGGCCGCGTTAAACTGTGTGAAAGCCAGGAAGACGGACAATTGTACGCTGTGAAGATCATGCACAAGACTTTTGTACAGCGTATGGCTGGCAAGGAAGATCAACTGTATGATGTCTTGCGTCGTGAGGTTGCTATCATGAAAAAGCTGAGTCATCGCAACGTGGTGAGACTTGTTGAGGTGATTGACGATCCTAACAGTCAGAAGATGTATCTAGTGCAGGAATACGTGCAGCACAGTCTCATGGAGGAAGTCACACAAGCGCGACGACTCAGTGAGCCAATCGCTCGGAAGTACATGCGTGATCTTCTCACAGGACTTCAGTATTTACACTTCCACAAGGTCATTCATCGCGATATTAAGCCAGAGAACATTCTCGTTAGTTCCGACGGAGAGGCCAAGATTGCCGATTTTGGTACAGCACGTATGATCATGAACGAGACGGAGACCATTTCTGGAGCAAAGGGAACCCCCGCTTTCATGGCACCTGAGATGTTTGATATCGACGCTACGTATCAAGGACCAGCAGTGGATGTATGGTCGCTTGGTGCTACGTTGTATATGATGGTGATTGGTCACCCGCCGTGGATGGCAGATAACGAGATTGTGTTAGCGGAGCGTGTGCAGCGCGTTGAGTTACGCTTTCCCAAGGAAGTTGAGCGTACCATGGAGCCTCATTTAAAGAACTTATTGCAGCGAATGCTTACAAAAGACCCAGCATTACGTATCACTTTAAAGGAGTGTTTTGCACACGAGTGGACTACGAAAGAAGGCAGTGAACCTCTGGGGATGATTATTGCTGAGAAGTCTCTCACAGTTTCTATGGATGAAAGTGAACGTGCCATTGAGAACATTCCGGAGCAAATTGACCAGCGTTTGACGGAGAGTCTTGCACAAGCTCATCAATTGGTGAAGACCAGACAGGAAACTAGTGTTGTGAGTACAAACAGTGGACGTCATTTTGTAACGACTCCTACGTTGGGTTCGCGTTTGTCATCGTCTGCGTCAAGTACATCTACTGTTACTACATTGGGAAGTTCAGCGTCAATGAGTCCAAGTCGAGCGTCAAGTGAAGAAGTATCACGGATTATCTGTGCCTGGCGCCATCACAAGCGCGTGCAACTGATGGATGGCCATAAGGAACTCTCGGAGCGTTCACGTGAACTGTTAATTGAGCAGAAACGCATGGCCTTTTCAGCAGATCGTGCGAAGGTGACAGAGATCATTCTCCCCGCTGCAAAGCCTACTGCTCGAAGTCGCTATCCCAGTGCATCGTCTTCTTCATCACTCCGCCAAGTGCTTGAGCAGTCTGTATTGTCTTCGTCCTCATCAGTCTCACAACTGTTGACTGGTAATGATACTCCTTCGTCTATAGACTCACCGAGAACGCGCTCGTTTCCTTCAGGAAGAAGCAATTCAGTGGACAATTCCTTGTTGGTGAAGAAGAGCAGTTTCCGAAACCGTATGAACAAGGACTCAGGCAACCTTGAAGGATTCGGACGTACCTCATTCACATCTGTATCACAATTATCCGAGTTAGCAGCGATCCCAGTGGAGGATAATTTGGACCAACGCAGCAGTTTGTCATCGTCCAGTGAAGCTGGAAGCATTGAGAACTCGTACAGCAGTAGCAACTTATCCAACACAGGCTCTTCCGATGCCGACTTGATGAAACGCTCTTTATCGCGTAAAAAAGACTTTCTCATGGTTACTTCGGAGGTTTTTCGGGACGATGCTGGTGACTACCAGACGCGCAAAATTCTTTTTCAAGCTCGAGACGACGACTTTTCAGTGGCGTCTCGTGTGCCAACCCACTCAAACTCTGGTCATGAGTTACTCGCACCTGGTCGCGCAGGCTCAACGAACTCATCGGCTTCAAGTCAGAAGCCGAGAAGCTTAGGGAGTGCTGGCAAGCTGAAAAGTACGGACGCGTTGGGAGGTTTAACCAAGTTGGGAAGTAGTAGCAGTGTCAGTGCCATGGGGAGCGCAATGGGAAGCGCTATGGGCAGTACGTTCTCTAGAGGGAATACGAGTCGTAGATCTTCTCATGGAAGTGCCGGCTCCATTAGTTCTTCACGTTCTGTGGCTACTGATGATGCCAATGTCGAGGAGTTTGATATGGAAGGCATTGACTGTGTGCAAGTAACAGAGATTGATGATGAAGAAGACGATGAGCCGATGCATCGTGGTAGTATGCACAAGAACAGTGGCGCTTCCTCTCGTCATTTCCATCGCGCCAGTGATAGTAGTCGTGCAAACAGCAGTCACAATCGAAGTCATTCGTCTCAAGGAATGGATGGACTTTCAGATGTTGATAGTGACTCAGACGATTCTGATTACTCGGATGTCGAGTGTGATGTGGATGTGGATGCTACATTTAGTGAGCTTATTGCATCGCCTAACCAACTTGATATCATCAGCCGTGATGATGAGGAAATTGCTCCTATTGTGACAACGAAACCATCACTTTCGTCACTGATCGCCTCGTCCTCTTCCTCTCTTGATGTGGATAATAGTGGCAAGTTTCTCACTCTCGGCTCGATCGCATCAATGGCTTCTAATGCTTCAGTGTTGGCGATGGCAACTCCATCCTCAGTTCTGGATATTGTACAAGTCTACGTGAGCAGCAAAATTCGTGAAAATCTCACTCTTGCCATTCGATCTGGTTATGCTGAGGCGAAAGGATCGCGATCGTACATGGAGGACCGCAGTACAGGACAGACGACGTGCGACTTGTCTCGTTATCCTGCTGCGCTTGCGAACAATTACGCCTCTTTGGCTTTCTTTGCAGTGTACGACGGTCATAATGGTACCGATACCGCTGTGAAGCTGCAGAACGAGTTACACTACCGTTTCTTTGCTGAAGGAGCAGGCTTTGTTGAGTCTCCTGTTACTTGTATATCCTCTGTCTGTGAGGCGCTTGACAATGAGATTTTGGAGCAGCAGAACCGCAGTGTTCTTCCCAAACGCAAGCGGACGATGGCTCCAGATGAGCTTCAGCGTTATCTCCGTAGTCAAGCTGATGAAGATGCTGATGATAGTCTTCTAGAAGGCCAGTGCTGCGAAATTGACGGCGAGATTGTTTGTGGTGAAGAGATGAAAGCTCAATTGCAGCCTATTTCGTTCTCTGGAGCTGCTAGTGTCTTTGCTGTGGTTGCTAAACAGCGTAAGAAACGTCTGCGCACAAATGACAAGAAGGAAACAGAGGCAGAATTGGAGGATACTATGGGAGACGAAAGTGACGGTATTGTAAAGGAAGTGGAGGATCTTGAGGACTTGGAAATGGATCAACCTACTCGAGTTTACGTGGCCAATGTGGGCGATTGTCGTGCTGTGTTGTGCACAGCTGACGCCCAAGCTGTTGACTTGACAACAGATCACAAGGCGTCTCTACCGGCTGAACAAGCGCGGATTGAAGCTGCTGGTGGGTTTGTTCACAATGGGCGACTGGATGGGATTTTGCAGATCTCGCGGGGGTTTGGTGACTTGGCTCACAAACAGGATGGTCACTTGGTGGTCACTCCTGATGTAGTGGAGCATCTGGTTCATCCTTCGGATCAATTTCTATTGCTTGCGAGTGACGGACTTTTTGACGTTCTAACGTCTCAACAGGCAGTGAATTTTGTACTCCGCAAGCTCCAGACTCACGGTGACGTCCAATTAGCCGCGCAAGAGTTGGTGCTCAAGTCGCAGGCCTATTTCGCACACGATAATATCAGTGTTGTTATTGTGGCGCTCAATCAGAAGAACGACGCTTGAAATGGACGTCGGCCTCTCTCACCAAATACAGAAGGTCAGAGACCGACGAAAAAGGCAAAAAGACCAGGAAATAATTGAAATGAGGTAAAAATGAACAACCAGAAAAATCAGTGAAAGTCTGCTACTGAAGCTTAAATTGTAATTAAAGTCTTCCAATGGACTTTTGGCTTTGAAGCTCCTGTAGCGACAGGGAATTACTACGTAGTATGAATTAGTAGTATACTCCTGGAGTACGTTTTGTCTGTTGGTCTCTTGTTAAAGTTTTGCTTGTCTCGTTTCTTCCCAATTTTCCAGTTCATCCCATGGACGCAGTTCATCATGTTGTTCCAATAGAAAAACTGGCGATGCTAAGGCAAATACCGATCGTTCCAAACCGCAGTCTTTTTCGTCTGCATGAACAGCGTCAATTTCATCGATGGTCATTAGAGTCGTGACGTTGTCTGATCTCGCTGTTATTAGCGTCATTTCATTCAGTAGGAATGGTACAGCTCCTGTTCGAAATTGTTCACGCTCCAGTGTGAAGAAGGTCCTTAATTGCACTGCAAAACCCAGAGCTACAAGCGGACAGCGGCGTGTCGATGGGTTGGTAGCAAGCGCTAATAACCCTTGAAGGTACTTGAAGAACTGCTCGGCGCGTTGTTGAACGATTTTGGGGCATTTTGACCCCCACAGTCGTCGCTTGGGAAAGTATTTGGAGCTCAGTTTCTCCAACGCTTCCACCATTGGAGCGCAATGGCTGCAGTGAGCGTTCTCGTTGTCCCCTACAGGGCTAAAAGCTCGTGCAAGTTCATCCCGTAGTGACCTGAAACCCGAATATCGTCTCGAAACGACCCACCGTTCTCCAGCATTGGATGCCAATGAGTCTTCGAGTACAAGTTCGTACTCTGTGTGAGTTCCAGGCGAGGCAATCGACGTGTACTGGAGAATAGACGATTCTCGTGGGGTGACGGAGTGCAGTACGAAACCTCCGAGATGATTGGCCAAGCTCCGAGGTCTCTTTCTACTGGACTTGAATGACGACCTACTGGACGAGTTGTGTGGTAACAAACGCGATCGACTGAGAGCAACGCCGGATGGGAATTGCATGGCGTTGAGAGAGCGGGGAATGCTACGGCGCTGGTTGTCATGGACAGGTTCTGCTTTGGTTTTACGGTTGGTGGACACGGGGGAGTCCAGGAAGAAGGACAGGACCGAGTCGGACAGAGACATGGAAAGCAGCGACGGCGTCTCCTCCATCGACAGTAAAATCACTAATGACATGTGTGTGTGACAGATGCCATCTGGGCGGATCAGCAAGTCTTGAGCAAGAACAGTAGAGCATCCCTTCAGCCAGATCCAAGCTGTCAGCAAGGTGCATAGACGGATGCGGTACCGAATTTTGGGTTTTTGATGTGGTAAGTACCGCATAACTCCTGTCCTAAGCGAACTCGTTTCCTAAGCGAACACTTTTTTTATCCAATACTTAAGTAGATACGAAGTATTATACTGGGAGGACAGCTTTAGCTGGCTGGAAAGCCCAATCTTTTTGCTGGCCCAGGGTTTAATTCGAGATTCTATCGCTTTCGTAATTAACATAAAGAGGTTTTTGCCAAAACGTCGGCGTCAGGGCCATACATTTTATCGGAAATGTGTGTATTCACGTCGGCGCTTGACTTGTGTTTATTATGCCAAGCTTACCATCGAGTTATTCCGGGAAATCGTCAGAAGTCCTCGCTTACGATAACAAACGGCACCTGATTGGCTACTAAACAAAACATCGACGTCGGTCCTTGCAACGTGCGAGCGCTGCAAGGACCGACGTCGATCAATTCGCGATGCCAGCGTATCCCAACAAACCGCGGGAAGTATAAGGGCAGCCTTAATGGGATCAAAAAATGGATTCTGGAAGAACTCAGTAAAGCAGACGACACTATTGGCAGATTTTTGGACAACAGTTTTAACAGAGTTTACTCCCGCCGTTTTCGAGAAATTTCTGGTTTATAAGAGGAACTCCGTCAAAACTGCCACTCTAAGGGGTTATCGGAGTGCTATTAAGGACTTATATCGAGCGAATCGTATAGTTCTTCCAGCTGAGTACGGAGACGACATGAAACAATATTTTTCAGGTATGAAGCGACTTGAAGCGGAACATGACCAGTCTAGCACACCAAAATCCTCTGGAAACAGCCCCTGACATAGAGGGAATTTAATTTTCCGAGTATTGACCCGCTAGGAGCATGGATGCTTTGGTGGTTTGGAAATCCTAAGCTCAATTATCCCGCATACAAGGGGATTCCATCAGACGATCTGGATACACAAAAAAGCAACACTATCGGAGTGTTCCATCATGATGCGGTACATAATTAATGGAATTGAATCGAAGCTCGACAAAGCAATGCCCGCAGTCAATGACGAAATTCATGCTATCAATCTGTTTAAATTGGATAAAACACTTCAATTAAAACCAAGTAAGCGAAAGCGAAGAACAGGTCAGCTCAAGCTCACCACAGTGCTTAGACGCGTCCGGCAAGGTGAACAAGAACACGAAGCTTGAGTTCGGCAGCTCTCAAGGCCAAGAAAGCGCCAGAAAAGCGCGAACGCGTCTTTCCTTCGGGTAGATAGCGACGCTGTAGCAGGGATGGAGATACAGAGTCATATTGGCCCCAGATACCAGCCCGTCTTCGAAGAGACGGATGCGGCACGCGAGACTAACTCAGTGCCAACGGAATTATTTCTAGGTTCGCAGGACATGCTTAGTCGTGCAGACCTAGATGAATAGCAACACAAGAAAGTCGTTAGGATGACCCACAATTCTAATAATGACCTTTAGATACCAACACAATTACCACGATATGGGGACTGACACACCCTCTTCTGCTCTTCCTCTGATGCTACTATCTCCATCTCTCCATTTTCGGAACAACAGTGTCGAACGGTATCTCTAGGCCTCTGCACTGAAGTCAGGATACACGTCGCTTACTGGGGTGTCACCAGTTTCCTCCTTACATATCCTATTTTGGAGCGCGTTCATAATTTCAACCAATCAATTTACGCCTACATATCGTCGCAGGTTCCTTCTTACGTTTTCTCAAGTCAATTGAATGTCGCCTGTGTCCATAGTCCACCGATTCAGTCTAAGAGTACTCAACTTTAGTGTACAATTTGTACGCAGTGGTTGTCTGAATGTTGATCGCTATGCGCTATCCTATTGGCAAATAAACTGACATTTTGCTGGCCAAAACTTTTGCTCGCCGAAAGGCTATCGAAGTTGGAACCAAGTCGGTTATGGAGGTCTCGGTGACAAAGCTACATGTCGTTTTGGGAGCTACCCAATTCGACTGAATCGTTGGACTATTGACTCTCCAGGACATGCCTTCGGGTAAAGCTACGTGTTGTTTTGGGAGCTATTTGAAGTTGTAAACGCCAAAGCAAGTGGGATGGAGGTCCAGGACGTGCCCAACAACAAAACATTTGGTAAACCATTCGACGAGAGCGCGTTTTGCATTTCAGTGAGGTGGTGCGACTTGATGGCGTCTTTGACTCTATCTTTGTAAAACGAACGCTTACTAGGATCCTAAATTCGCGTTAGCTTTCATTGCTGTGGATGTCTTCCAGATGCGTCTGTTTCTAATTAAAAAATATCAATTCTGGATCCTGGGTATAAGCATCAGCGGATTGCGGTGCACTCGTCAATGACATGCTGTCCCTGAAGCCCTCTCTGAGTTGGTTCTACAACAATTCGCGTTTAGCCATCGTAGACGTAGCACCAGGCAGTCCATCAGCTCGAACCTTATGCGTCTTAGACGTGGCAACCGATCAGCTCGATTCGCATACTGTACAACAAACGACGTCTCTTTAAATCGCGCCTCCTTTTAACCCCTTTTTGCAAACTAATTCAAATAGGTTTGCTGCGAATTCTGACCCCACTTCCATATACCGGTATTTAGAAACGCAGCTAAATTTTTGAAATCAACTGTAGACTGTCCCCCCAGACTAAAGCAGCACATCCATCTAGTTTATATCGAATGATGTGGCAAATCATTTTGTTAAATAGATTTAAAAGCGAGCTAAATACAGGCTACCCGTAGCCATTCACCCGAGCACTATACCATTTGTGATTTCACGATGCCCCGACCTCGCACCACCGGAAATGGCAAGCAGCCAAAGCAATATGTTCGAATTGCAGTCGACTACACTCACAAGCGACGTGTTCTTAGCTGCCTTGCAGCAGGAGCCACGGTTAGCGCCGTTATCGGTAGTTGTATCCGTCCATTACTAAATCTGACATGAAGAGGAAGCAGAAACAGATTTCTAAGTGGAAGAAGCAAGATGGCTTCATACAGGACGTGTGTACCGAGCGAAAAGGACACCTACAACACTATCGGAGGAAAGGGATGCAACGATCCTTTCACGTGGTGCTGAAGAAGACATCGTCATGTGGCTGAATTCGTTGCGGAAGGAAGGCTGTCCAGTGTCAGCTAAAATGCTGGAGCTGAAAGCACGGGAGGTAGCAAAAGACGAAGGCAAATCTTCTGACATGTTTACGGCTTTTTACTCGTGGAGACGGCGCTTCATGCGTCGCCATAAGCTCTCAATTCGGGCTCAGACGCGCCATGGTCAAACAACACCAGATGATGCAGAAGATGTAAGAGCGAAGTTTCGAGGCGAAGGGCGGCCATCGTCGAACCCAATATCACGAACGTGTACAACGCAGATCAAACAGGTACTGTAAGAATTGACTATGTTGTGGGTTAGTTTCAAACCGATTCGTACCCTTTTGTAGCGGTGTTTTTCGAATATTTTCCGCGCAAGACGATTACTATTCGTGGAAGTAAGACAGTCTGGGTGAAGTGCTGTGGGAAGGACAAAGAGCGAGCGACTGCTATGCTACTAGCTGACTGACATGGTAACAAGAGGGATCCATTCCTTGTCTTCAAGTGTGGTGTCTCTCGCTTGAAGCACGTGCAGACGATAAACGAAACGGACCGTCGCGGGTTTGGCACCCGAATGCGGAAATATATATTTCGCTGCAGGAGGTACACGATTGTCAAATCTACGGTAACCCTACAGCCTGGTGGAATTCTCATATTTCCTGCGAGCTTTTGGAATACTACTTTGGTAATCGTGATAAGATGGATGACAAGGTGCTTTTCCTATGGGATGACTTCTCGGGTCATCGGACTCAAGGAGTCAAGGATTACGCTGCGGCGATTAACGTTATCATGCTCGAAGTTCCACCCCGTTACACACACGTGTGCCAACCCGCGGATGTGGAATGGAATTACCCATTTAAGTCCCGTTTACGCAGCCGATGGGTTAGCTCTTTAAAGCTCAAATTGTCAAGCATCCCGAAATGGAATGAACACGCTTGAAGAAAAAAAGAGATTGCAGCCAAGGTTGCTTCGATTGTCAGCATCGAAGTGCAGGAAGTAGCGGAGGTCAGAGTCCGCGAGCTGAACCAAGACATCCAGAGCACAACGTTTGTTATGATGGCCCCAAAACGGACTGACATTGTGGCTTGGATAGTGGAGGCCTGGGCCAAACTCAGCGCAGCAACTATAGTGAGCGGATTCGCTAAGGCAGAGCTCTTTGGTGACAATCGTGATGTCAGCATTTCCCAGGAAAAAATTGGCGTAGATGTGATCACCGAGCTACTGGATCGGCTAACAGAACTAGGTGCGATGGAGGAAACGTTAGATTCAGGCGACGAGTTGGTCAGCAGTGACAGCTCTGACGACGATAGAGGAAACATTAGATTCAGGCGACGAGTTGGTCAGCAGTGACAGCTCTGACGACGATGAATAACAATGCACAGTTTACTTTTCATACGCTAGACAAAAAACAATTCTATAAAAGTACTATTTATTGAATAGCATTACAAATTGCAAAGGTAGCCAAGTGTGCTTGGACACGTACAGGCCTCTGTAAATGAGTGCATGCGTTCATTTATGTCATATAGCTTGTTTGAGGGCATATTGGACCATGCAAAACTCTGTAAATGAGTGCATGCGTTCATTTATGTCATATAGCTTGTTTGAGGGCACATTGGACCATGAAAAAAACGCATATTTGAGGGCACTTTGTCAGTCGCATATACTAGCAGCAGATCACTTCCACAGCCTCCCCATTGCTCGTAGACTGCTCTACAGCTCCTTCATAGTCTTTAGACTGCCGCATAGAGCGCTTCAGGCTCCACCACAGCTCTCCCACATCGTCGAACTGCTTGGCATGCAGTATACTCTTCAGCGAGAAATCCGTGAGTGAGCGGGTCTGAGGATTCTTATGCATGTTGATCAACGAGAAGTCTGCCTCTACCGAGGCTGTTCCCGGCATCACGGATGCGACTCCTCCACAGAACGTCCGAAGCAGCTTACAGTCTTCGCCTCCAAAGCGCGCGTCCTTCCACGATGCAGCGAACGACGCCGTCGCTGGCAGTGCGTCAAACTGGTTGCGCACATCCTGTTGCTGCATGAACGCCTGACGCAGCACACGATGCGCTCTCTCCATCTGCTCCCTCTCTTCCATAGTGAAGTGCCGCTCCAGTCGGGGCACCTGATCTTCTAGCAGATGAATGAAGTTCTGGGTCGAAATCTTGCACAGCAACTGGGGAAGGACAGGTGGTAGGGCTTCATCGGGGTTGCTGGAGCTATATCTCTCGGCTCGAGGGGATTGTGAGAACGAACTCTGCTGTAGCCGTGAGTACGTGCTGGAAGGCTCCCGGGTCAGTAACTGCCAACGAGTTCATCGTGTCCACGGCAAAGCTGCCAAGCTCCTTCAAGAACGCCACGGTCGAACTTGAGCTGATTGCAAACATGCCCAAGATGAATACACCAATGGGCGGACGAATGATTGGGATGTCGGTGGCCGCGGGTTCATAGTCTACTGCTCCAGTCATGCTCTTGATGTCCGCAACGAGATCCGCGAAGTATGCACGCTGCTGGATCAAGAGCGTAGTTCGTCCTTGCACCAGCTTGAACGTTTTGTTCACCCGCGCTACAATGGAGTCCAGCATAAGGACAATCATCCACCACCCTAGAGAGACCTCGAAAGGCTGTTGGGTGCTTCGGCCGCGCAGCGACGAGTCCTCGAACGGCAACTCGGTGCCATTGAAGTCCTGCGGCGTGTTCTTGGACGACAGCAGGCTGGGGCGGCATCTCAGGATACCCTTAAGATGCTCCGTCACTGGGTAACGCTTGACCACCAGCCACTTGAGCACAAAACCCAACGAGACCCACCGGGTAACGACAAAGGTTGGGCATGTGCACTTCATGGTCTTGATTAGGTTCTTCTGCCGCCGTAGGTGGTTCGTAAGGGATGTGAGTACAGAGAGGAATCGTTCCTCCCCCACAGCCTTGGAGGCCTTCTGCATGACCAGGTCCAGTTGGTGGGCTCCGCACCAGACTCGAAACACCTTCGCAGTTGCCTCCTTAGCCAGGCGCGACACCACCCCCTGAACGGCCCCCGTCATATTGGAGGCACCGTCGCTGGAGATGCCTATCAGCTGGGATCGCCACGACGGCGCCAAGACGTCCAAGCACGTGACAACAAGATTGTGCTGGTGGGCCCCCGTGTGCCTCTCCCTCATGGGGATCGCCATGAGATAAAAATTATGGATTGTGCCGCCAACTTCAAGACGCACACGCACGTCAAGGTAGTCGCCCCCAGCGCTGTTACCACCATCGAGTCCAATCGAAAAGGCCCATACACGGCCCATGATGTCCTTGAGCCGCTGGAGGTTAACCGCGCAGGCGATACGGCAGTTAGTGGCCACGTCTCGATCTGACAAGCAGCCAAGGGCGCCCATACC
>JAIKVB010000441.1:0-26329 GCA_024679045.1 Phytophthora brassicae | reverse complement strand
GAAACGAGTGGCGCGCAAAATTACCTGCTATCGATGATGCTGATTTAATGTGTCGCACAACAAACTCTAGAGTTTAATAATCTCAAAATACTTAAACTCAAATGTAGTGATAACCTAAAATAAAGTGTCTAACGTTGGACGTTGATTAGTACAACTTTGGTCGGGCAAAGGTGTAGATGTCCACCAAAACGTAGTTGTAAAGGGGCTGACCGTAATGTGCAAAGCGCATTAAGGACTCGCCCCTCGCCCCGATGAAGGATGTGAACCTATTTACTAAGAAAGCGATGTTTAAGGCAGCTAAAAGAAAATACTAACGGAGATATTAACAGGGTTCCCCAATTTAAGTTTAAATAGTTTTAGTTTTAGCTAAAGGTATTTTAACTAATTAACTATTCTTCGAGTTTTTTTGTGACAAATAGTGAAGACCGTCGACTTTGATGAATAAATACTTTTTATTAATTTAACAAATTAACTTTTTTTGGCGAAGTAATTCAAAAGTGTTTAAATACCCTCAAGTTCAGTAATTTTACTTTACGAGTTGGAAGGCTATCAATACTGTACGATCTTCAACCAGTATAGTTATGGTTCTGCGATGGCGAAACTACTCCTGTCACTTTTGATTCCATATATTAAATCAAAACGCCGAGGAGGTGTTAGGAGCATAAAATGCTCAAAAGCTGGAGGAGTCGACATCGAACATATCACCCTGCCACACCCTAAGCAAACCCTGAGAAAGCAAACAACCCTACGTTGGTGTAGGTGTGACCATGGTTGGTCTTGGGTTTATGTCCGTGTGCGGAGCACGTCCTCCGCACTCGGATCGTTAACCCCAGGCATTTTTAGGGCATGTTGCCAGGCACCCCTCTCTCAAGTTAACGTCGCTAAACGTATAGCGACGTTATGCACAAAAATATATGCCTCATAACGTTGCAGGACGCATTTCGTATTGATGTGGTTGCGAATATACACTACAACGGCATCGACCCTGTGTCTCGCTTCATATCGCCGTGGCTGGGCCATGTTCAGCAGCATGGCAGCAGTGTCAGCAGACACTAACTAAGTCTATGAAAAGAAACGGCTATAGACACGAGCTGGAAGCTGTATAAGTACATATGCTCTTATAATCACCTACTTGTAACCTTTCCCCCACCTGAATCATGCTACATTCTGCTAAGGTTACCCTAACCGTGTTATACTTCTTATCCCAGATAGAGGGGTCTTCAATGACTTTTCACAAACGAACCTGGTTGGTAGAGTCCAAGTCCAAAGCAAAACCATAGTTGCGAATGTCTTTAAAGTCATACCTGCCCAGGACACCACGACCGATCGCAGGTCCCAGGTCCTCGGTTTTGTGAGCCACTAGCGTGTTCAGCACAGGGATTTGTATGAGCGCGCCATCGACGACCCGTCTCTGCTGGCCACCGAGGACAACGGCAACGCATACGTCGTGGCGCAGCTTGCGCACGATCACGGCACGCCTGCAGGTGCTCGAGGAGCTCATTAAGACCATCGCCCGACCGACAGCGCCTCCGGGAGACTCGTCGTCGGAGGAGGAGCAGCCAGAGCCGCGCGAAGTGGCCGATGCTACATCTTGTGAGGACAGCCAGGTTGGCGAGTCATCCGAGGAGGAGGACCAGGAAGAGAAGCCGGCACCACCGCCCGTAGCGAAGCCGAAGACAGGAAAGCGCAGCGCCACCACCCCGCGCGCTGGCGACGACGTGAAGCAGAAGAAAAAGAAGAAGGAAATGCGGATGGCCAATGAAATCAGTTGTCTCACTTAAGTACGCTGGAATTAAAGAAGCAGAAGAAATAGAAGAAGGAAATGCGGATGGCCAATGAAATCAGTTGTCTCACTTAAGTACGCTGGAATTAAAAGTAATTCGGTTGGGGTCCCCCGAGTTCCTCAATTGGAAATTAGCCCTGATTTTAAGAAACCTACCGTGTTTTGAAAACATTTTCCAAGAGACATGTTTACTGAGATTATCGAGTTAGCTAGCGTGATCATTTCGTATGCTGCAACAATTGTATGTTCTGTTACCCAAACGTATCCTATAACCGTAGCGTACCCTGTACCATAATGGTACACACGTGGGGTAGAGCAGTTCAGCTGGAAGTTGATCAGCATCACCATGTCAGCCTTGGGAACTGAAACTAAATCATAGTTCGTATGACATTCAAAGAAAAAAGTATAGCAAGGGACGCCGATAACGCTGAAAATGAGCCAACAGTAATGGGGATTCGCCCAATAAGCCAATCGCCTGGAAACTACCGGTATGTACTAACGTTAGCTTGAATTGTGAATTGGATGTTACCGTAGTGAGGAACATGAAAAGACGTTGTGGGCTTCCCGCCAAATGTTTCAAATGTTGTCGTACAGATTGCTCCAACTGTATCACAGTGTTGCCCTTCTCACAGATAACATTCTCTCTCTACTGATAACTATTTTCCGACGATGGAAAGTGAAAATTGCTTTCAACAATTTTGTTTCGATGAACGACAAATCAAAAATTCACTACCGGGCAAAAGCCAGTAATGTGCGTGAATGCCGACACTTAATACCCTCTATATATTGCACAGAACTAGTGTCAGAATAACATAAAGACTGGTGTCAAACATAATTTACTTTTCTACTTTATACGGATCCGTTATTATTTACTGTTCGGTACTCACGCACATTCTGTACTTACGTGTGTGCCCAGCTCAAACCCGAGCCCGCCTATAGTATGGACGAAGATCGGCCATCTGCCTTTTGCTGGCTCACACCGACCAGGTGACCACTTTACAGCTGACACTCGCATCATGCTCACTCCAATGAAGTTGGTGCTTGTGACGGCTCTAGTTTCAGCTACCATTTCTTCTTCTGCAGCTTTTACGTTCAGAGACTCGACTATTTCTGGAGTAAGCGACAAAACTGGTGTTGTTAAGGCTGCCAACGTGGAGAACCAGAAGAAGGGACTCGACCCTTGGACTCCAACTCCGACGTTCGTAGTCCAACGTGGAGAACCAGAAGAAGGGACTCGACCCTTGGACTCCAACTCCGACGTTCGTAGATGATGCGCCTGAAACAGTGACAGAGACAGACACTGACATGGAGAAGGAATGTGCCGGTGAGTTGATACTGCTGCGACGCCAGCTCCTACGGTTCCTGAGGATATCACGGGAAGTGTAGAGCAAACTGATTTCACACCGAAGACTCCATCGTTGCCCCAAACTACACCTGCTGCAACATAAACCACTGAGGAGACGCCTGCTATAACACCAGCATCGAAAGTTACTGTTGCTCGTACTACAATGACGGGTGAAGACATAGGAAACGCTAAGACGCCGTGTCCGTCGCCTCCTCAGGCAACACTGGCCGCTTCTACATCAGGGTTCCAGAAACCCCTATAATTTCAAAACTGGGGGGGGGGGGTTCGTCAATGACTCCGGGTGTGTGGGTTAATGGGACAATTAGACCTAACCATATTTCCGTTTTTTTTTAAAGAAATAGTGTTTAAAAAATATCATTATTGAATTTAACTTGACGACAGTCTAATTTGAGTTGAGATAGAAATGGATACCGGTAGTTCATATTACAGTAACCTAAGACGCAGACTCGCGAACACCCTATTACAATATATGCAAGCTACGCGAGCTCGACTCTCATTTTTCCATTCCCCATGCACAAGCCTAGTCCTCTATACACTTAATGTCATTCAGCTCTAGCATTTCGTAGCCTCGCGCAAATCTCTCCTGTCAAGTGGCCGCTGGTCCAACGAACATACCCAGGTATTTGCGGAGTTTTGACAAAGAAAGTGAACCCAAAAATTTACGCTGGGTGCATATGATTCGTTAAATGATTAAGACGCCTATAAAGCGACCTTGTAACAAGGAGCATGGTTTTGTCAGAAGGAGAGGTACAACACCCACATAATCCCAGAGCGAGTTCCCACACGTTGTTCAAGCAACTACCGAATGATTATTAGCAGTGATCATGTGAGCCTGATGATGTGGCTACCATGTGAGCTTGTGGAGCTGGGGTGGGTTACTAACATGGGGTGGGTGGGTGGATAAAATGGTTTAATCCCGACCCATTTTTCCCCACTCCAGAACCCTGTTCTACACCAACTAACGAAATGAGGAGGCCACACCTGAGCCCATCATGATGAGGAAGAGACGACATCGGAGACCGAAGACACGAGCTCGACAGATGAGAGTGGCGATGTACCACAACTCCTTCTGTTGAAACTACGACGGGAAGTGGCAGGACGCCGAAAACTAAATTGTTGGTGCAATAAATTTATATGTTCCGGTCAAATTATATATTTGTTCGGCAAGTGACGGCTACTCCAGTAATTTATTGATTTTAGGTATTGATTTTCGTTATTTTATTTTCTTCGGTGCGTTGCAGCCAGCTATTGGCCACCAAAGCGTTGCAGCGAGCCCCCCAAAAAACGGCTTGGGACATCTATCTAAGCACCAGCAACTTACTCTCCAATTTGCAACGAGCCCAAGCACTATCAAGCACCGCCAGCTACCATTATCATGTTCGACATCGTCCTGACCGCGGCGGCACCACCGCCAACCTTCTCCCCAAAGCAGATCGCCCGCTTTTACTTTTCACCCTTCCTGGACGAGGAGGACGAGCTTACGAACTTCCAGAAGTGCAAGGGTTGCGGTAAGTGCCGCAAGTACACGGCGGACATGGGTTACACCAATCTGGTGTCTCATGCTCGCCAAGTTCATCCTGAGTATGAGGATATGCGCGATACCAGCACGGCCAGTACCGGCCCCCTGGCGGCCTGGGTGAGTAAGAAGGCCTCCAATAGGAATGGCTGGCTGTGTTGAATTATCAAGTGCAACCTTCCGTTCTCATTCTGCATGTCGCCGGAGACGCGCCGGTACGTGCACGATCTGGTTGGTTTTCTTATTGGTTATAATTACTAATTGCTATCGTACAAATTTAATAATCTTAGCCCCATTTCTGTGGAAACACTGCTCACTATCATGAGAAGGAGTGACCAAGACTGATAGCGCTCGATTGGCGCCGAGATGCCAGACACGTTCGGGCTGAGTGCTTGACGGATGAAGCCACGGGACCGAGCGCTACCTGACGGTTTTTGCTTTGTATGAAACCACCAGCGGAACTCGCTACCCGCTCTTGTCAATGGCTCCTGTGATAGAAGAACCAGACGACCAGATGAACGCGGAAGGCCACATGACGGCCATCGAGCGGTTTCTATTTTTTTGGAAAGACATTAACCTGCTGTTGTTTACTGTTGGTGACAACTGCGCAGTCAACAAACGTCTCGCCTGTCTGCTCGGAGTACCACTTGTCGGTGCGCAAGCCATCGCCTAAATCTCGCTGTCCGTCAGATTTTGGGTAGGAGGAAGAGCTGGATCATGTTCAAAGTCTCATGCGCAAGTTGCGCACGTTAAAGTAGGCTGCGAAACTTCGGTATGTCAAAATCTCCTTTATTTCAATGCGCCTAATGTTTTTTACTCTATACAAAATTTGGTATTTAATTTGTGTACAGTCAAAAGACACCACATCTGCCATTTTTAAGCCAAGTAACGCGTTGGTCGTCCACCTTTTCGATGCTTGCGCCGTACATTCACTTGCGCGAATTCATCTTAGCGGACGACAACGAGATCGACGGGTTGATTCCAAGTCGGATGTCCCATCGCGCTCTCGAGCAGCTGCTCGTAACACTGCGTGATGTGGAGTCAATCTCCAAGAAACTCCAGTCCGACTCGCTCAACCTCGCCGATGCTCGCGTTCTTTTTGACGGACTTATCGACGTGCTGCCGTCTCTGGCAACCAACACTGGTTAGTATTAAGTCTATTCTGTAATTTTCTATACACTGATTTTAACCGCTTCTTCTGATGAATGCAGCCCAAGACGCTGAGATCAGTGGTGGCAGTGGGCGCCTTTACAAGGCGCCCAATCACATCAGGCGCAGGGTTTAGGCGAAAGGGTCGCCACTTCGCCTTTTCATTTGGGCGCCTTTTCAATTCCAATCACATCAGGCGCAGGGTTTAGGCGAAAGGGTCGCCACTTCGCCTTTTCATTTGGGCGCCTTTTCAATGTCACTTAGATTTTGTAAGGTATACAAAAACGTAGGTGAAATAAATCCACGGTGAGAGCTGAATTTCCCCTTTAAACCTACTTTTCCTCAGTCTCTCTCAAGTCGAGCAGCCGTCATTTGACTTAAAGTATCACGATCGCTGTCGGTGAAGTTTGTTTTTGGCTGTTTGGATCGGTTATCAAGTGTGGATGGTCCAGCCCCCTGTCCCGGAGAAGAGTCACTTCACGAAAGCCGAACAAATTCCTCGAAGCCAAGGAGGATATTGGTACTATGTGTGTAACCACCGCTCAATGGCTTTTTCGAAAACCCCGAGATTGAAGCACCAGTTCCTCTTTTGGGGCGGTCTTACAATCACGTCGGTCATTTCAAAACATGTGAACACTATTTGAACACCGTGATAGGCTCTAAAGTGGCAGCGGACGAAACTGATTCGAACTCCAGCCCCCCAAGCGAAAACGATCGGTATCTACGCGTCTATTCACCTCAACAAAGAAGTCTTCTCGGCACAAGCGGTCGGTGACCCCGAAACGGAGCAGAAACACAAAGTCTAAGCGATTTACGAAGCAACAAAAAGGTGATTTAGAGCGACTGTTAGTTCAATTTCAAGCTGACAACTTCCTCGCGGACCTGTTTATTGAGCGTGAATAAACCAGAGCGCTTTTTGAGTATCTCTGCCCTGGCGTATCGGCTTATCTTCCATCACGTCGAGTTTTGGGAGGACGAATTCGTAAAACCCATGCTGCCCACTGCCACAAGATCGAGACAAAAAAGCTGAAAGAAAAACAGAAAATCAGTGGGGGGCGTGTCAACGCGCTCGCTGACGTGTGGCAAAACGTATCTCGAGAACACGTTTTGGGGTTTCAGCTGACACTTCTGGGGGTTAACTGACCAACGCACTTCCAAAAGCGGGGTCTCGCCATGACGGGCTGGCTATGGCTCAAGAAACGGAGGAATTTTTGAAGCAAGCTGTTCAAGATGGGTGGGATATTGAGGCCTTGGTCACTGATAACGCTGGTCAGTGCGGAAGAGCGCGGCGCATTTTAGCTTTGCGCTGGCC
Organism: Phytophthora brassicae; assembly: GCA_024679045.1. NCBI lineage: Eukaryota > Oomycota > Peronosporomycetes > Peronosporales > Peronosporaceae > Phytophthora > Phytophthora brassicae. Next base: position 19,203 of record JAIKVB010000441.1, on the reverse strand, counting down.
TCGAATCACATTTCTTTTTCTGTATTGCTCACGACATTAACAACTTAGTCAAGCAAGTTCTGCGCTCGTCATTTTCAGCAGTAGCAAAAGTGGCGACAGCTGTGGTAAAATGCCTAAACGCTTCTTCGTCGAAGTGGCTTCCGCGCGCTACGGCACTGATGAAAGTTGGCTACGGGAAACCACTGGCTCTGTTCAATCTATGTGAAACTCGATGGAACAGCATGCAATACAGTTTTGCATCACTTTTGCGAGTTCGCTCATCGCTGGAAATGTTTGCGAGTAAATATCGCCTTCACCGAGACTTTCCTGAAACATTGAAGGTTCTCTCAGATGCTTCGTTCTGGCAAAGTCTCTCTATAGCGGAAATCATCATTGCTCCACTCTCTGAGGCATCATACAGACTGCAGCGAGACGAGAACACTCTAGGTGGTGTTGTGATTTCTTTTCGCGACATATTGTCGGTTTTAATGAGCATCGTGACGATGAATCGCGCAGGGATACGTTAGTGCGGTGTGTTGAAAAGCGGTGGCATCAATGTGAACAGCCTCTATTCATGCTGGGCTTTGTGCTAAATCCTATGCTTGCACCACACGCGCGAAAGATTATCACACACGATGCCGGCAATTCTCCCATTTCATCCTCAACGCAACTCGGCTTATTTGCTGTGTATTACTACCGCCGGTTGATTGGTGACGATTACGGCTCCATTCGACACGAGGTGGATCTATGGATCGCCGGACGTCTGACGTCTGCAAGTGCTGCGGAGTATAACAACTCATTTGAGGATTTCTGGACGCACGTCTCAAATCAATCTCCAAGTAGCCGCTTGCCAAAGCTTGCTATCACGCTGCTTTCAATTGCCGTGAATACGGCAACAACGGAACGGCTTTTTAGTGAGCTCGGAATGATCCAAACAGCCAAGCGCAACAAAATGACTTCGCCAAAACTCCATGATTCTCACATGGTTCGCACACATGTTCGCGAGATATACCGCAAGGTGTCGCCAGCTGAGCCCACAGTCAAGCGAATTTTAGATTCCACGGAACGGCCATTTGTGGATGTGTTAGATGGAGATATGAATGCACATGCATTTACAACTTCAGGCATCTCTAATGGCGCGACGCTGTTGTCACCGCCAGCACGAGAAACCCCACCAATTACTCCAATGCGAGCTACTCCATCAAAACGATCTCAATTAAATGCTGCCACGCCGCCAGTACCGGCAACATGGACCTACTCCACCGAGAAGATCACCTCGAACAAGACCCTGTCATCGAAGTCTCCACAACCACGAGAATCCACGGTATATACATCAGATGATGGTGCGCTAGAAGACATCGGTGATGGAGTTGACGCTGCTGAGACCTTCCCACGATGGAACGAGTACTTGAACGAAGTGTTCGAGGATGATGAAATCGAAAGCGCATATGAGGCCTCAAAACTTGATCCTTCGTACCATGAATGAGAATACGAGAGCATTTGTGAACGCAACGAAACCACGTTTCCAAATGAAAACGACACAAACTTCTTTCAAGAGAACTTTGTCACTGGAATTCGTGCTCTAAAATCGACGTTAGCAAAACTGTTCGGGGAATATTAGCATCACATGAATATGGAATTCGTGCTCTAAAATCGACGTTAGCAAAACTGTTCGGGGAAGATTAGCATCACATGAATAAAATGGCATCGATAACGCAATCAAAATTTTCAAAACTCCTTTGTTTCCCCAACACCTTCTCATCATCAGCAGGAAACTGTCACAAGGAGAATTTTTTTCGTGGATGGCTGGTGGATCGTACATACTAGTACAATGGTTCGTCCACTATCCGCCACCGTCTGAACATTCTCCATGACTAGCTTTGGCGATCATCCCAGCCACTCGTCGGTTCGTCTCTGTAGAAAAATCACAGCAGCAAAAGACTGAGCTTTGACGATGTACAGGGCAACGTGGCGGAGATTGCTCGGCGCAAAGATGGGAAACCCGTTGTCATTGATGACTTCATGGAACAAATGGAAGCAGATCTGAAGCTGATGATTCTACAGCCATCGAAGACAAGCTACAAGATGGGGACCTGCAATGTCTGGCGAATCTGACGACACCAGTGTTTAACGCCAGTCCGAAGACCCAGTTCGTGTTGCACAAACTGCACCTACAAAGCAAGTTGGAGGTGTGACAGCAATACCTTCTTCAACTTCAACGTCCTCGGGTACTGCTAGCTTGTTCGCGGCTGGAGCAATAGGAAAGAGTACTGGCTCTTTCTTTACTGGGGCGTTCATAATGATACTGTGTTGAACACCCAGCAACCATGCGGGATCGAAGTAAAACTCCATCATAAGCCAACCGAAAAGCTTCCATGGCCGTTCAGAACGAATCGCAAATACTCTTCAAGTCACCACCACGCAGTACGCCCTTCAATCGACTCAACCCAATCCAACAGATAGATGAACAACGGGACACAAGCCATACGGACATGAATCGAGATGTGAGATCCCTCCTTGCCTTCTGTATTAGTAGCGCTCCCCGCGTCGCTGCATTGATCGGGCATTAAATACAGCAGACAGACAATACATGATGCTAGAACTAATCCAGGCAAGTTGCATATCCAAAAATGATAGAGCAAGTCGTCGCACTAAAGTAGGATGGACGTCGCACCGCCGCGTCTTTACTGGTCATCAAGAATCGCACCACAGCACGAATGTCACGAACGAGAGAAAATCGGACATGACCAGAGTCAAAACATTCTTCTTAACAATGACACCTTTTCATCTGTAACTTTCCCTTCAGGATGTCCGGATGAAGCTGCACCTGGCGTTGATTGGTCACTCCAGACAATACTTTGAAAAATTGACAAATTGACACGTGAAAAGGGTCATGTGAAAAGGGTCATTTTTACTTAAATCCAGGCTCTTTTTAGGCGACGGCATCATTCCAAACAAAATTTTCACCATTTCGACACAAACCACATGACTCACAGCGTCCAAAGCACAGAAAGACAACTTATGTGTTGCACGAAAACGTGAGAAAGGATGTGAAAAAAATATATACTGGAGCACTTCCTGCTTATTCGCCACATTGTTGAGCAGTATACCCTTCAAAATCCACAATATATTAACCACCACACTCTCCATTACTGCGGACACGGGGCGTTCTTCACCTTGTAAAGAGTTCGTACCTCCATTTGCCTTGGTGTCTGTTTCAGCTGATTGTTTCTTCATAATTATTTCGTAGGCAGTGAGGATATAGTCCAACAGTACAGGCAATGAAGAGATACCCACTGACCAATAAAACGCTGTTTGATACTCTGGATAAATCATTTTCTGTGTACTTTTTCCAAGTCTAGCATTTCGTTGCTAAATCTCAGCTGATGTACCAACAGTACTCTCGAGTGCCAGTCAATCCCATTTGCTCATACAAACTACCAGTTTCACCTCGTTCCACCAAGGATGATGCTAGTCACGATGGTAACTCCACAGTCGTCCCCACTGTGACTTCAACTTTGCCTGCAAACTTGTTAATGTGTGAATTGGGATTTTCACACTTAACGACACCACGTAGTAGAGCCAGCTCGGCCGCTGTGAATACGAAATCATCGTCGTCACCACCGGCTGCCGCAACTTCAGGTTCGTTTCTCAACAAAAACTCTCCATCTCCACGTAGCAATTCCACTCGAAAAACATAATTTACGTAATTTAAAGTGGGTCGGTCGCCTCCAGGCCAAATACGAGCACATCCGCTGGAGTAACCTCTCGATTACCGATCTCAAAAAGTCTCCATCTTTAATGTCTTCCTGTCCATAATTTGTCCATTTTGAACGTAGCTGCATTCGCTTCACTGTCTGACATGTGACGCCGTAAATCTTCCATCACAGCTAAGACAGCGTCGATTCAGATGACGAGCAGCACTTCGTAGGTAGCCGTACGTGTTGCTGATGTTTGGGATGCTCTGCAAGACACAAACCATAAGGAAAAATTGGCCACTTTCGCAAAGCTTTCTTTCAGGAAATTAGGCAGGAAAGTCACAAGTGAGCACTTTCGATGTCAGCTGCACTTGTCAAACGTCGCATTGCCTATGCGTTATTGGATTTCAATCCTCGTCGAGCCTTCTTTGGAATGATGTGAGTTTGCGCCGTGTTCCGACGCAAAAGTTCTCGAGTTTGTCCTCGCCCGAAATCTGATCCTCTCCGTTGCTGTTGCTTTTGGGTGTGTCTGCCGAGGAGACTGCAGGAGCGGACTGCTCAGTGCATTGTAGGGGCTGGTTCTTGACTTGAGCCTTGCGCGAAGAGCTATCTGGTCCTCCATCCGCGAGCCACGGTAAACGGGACTTGCTGCACTAGACCGCCATGAAACTCGCTCGATTAGACGGACTGAGGACACGGTGGAATGACAGAACGGCGCGCGTAGTCAACGCATACATGGAAAGGTGAGGAAAGGGAGGCTTCCTAAAATAAAAAAATTAAATATTACTTTATTTTTTGGGCGAAAGAGCGAATATAAAACTTTAAATATTATTTATTTGTTGGGCGAAAGAGCGAAAGAGCGGGTAGTTTAGGCGAATCGTCGCCGCCTAAACTTTTGAAAAGGCGAAAAGGCGCGCCTTTACCATCCATGCTGAGATCTTCGAAAAGGCAGCCGTCAAGGTGCTGATGGACGACGCCGCCGATCTGACAGCGGCTGAGCGAGAGGTGATGCACCCGTTCGAGCGCGAGGACGAAGTCGGGACGTCCATGACGGTGGCGCAAGTCAAGACGGCTTTGCTGACCGAGTCCTGAAGCGCCGGAAGACGGTGGCATCCGGCATGGCCTACCATCCCATCACCGCGATCCCTCCAACTTCCAACGTAGTCCAGCGTCTTTTCATCTCTGCGTGGGCTGTACTACGCTACGAGCGCCACCGTCTGTCGCTCATGGCGATTGAGATGATATGTTCTTAAAGGTGAGCACTGCGTACTGGAATGTAGCCACTGTTGCTAGTTGCACTCAGTTGTAATTACTGTTGAACAAGATGCACAATTGTTGCCGTCAATGCTTTATTTTTTATTGTTGCTCGGCAGTTATTTATTGTTGCCCACTGAGCATGACCTGTACGATATTTATTGCTGGTAAGTAGTCTAGTTTAATAGATAACAACATCATAAATGGAGCACCATTTATTAAGTTTCCTTTCATCAAAGATAAAGTTTGTAGCGCCTTTCACAATCTTTCGATTTTACGCAATATATGGTTTATGAAAAATCAATTGTGAAAGACTGGAAATATTATCAAAGCTTGACTTTCGTAATAATTTTGAAAACTAATACAAAATATATAAATTACATCTAATAATTTTCGTGGTTTATGAAAAATCAATTGTGAAAGACTGGAAATATTATCAAAGCTTGACTTTCGTAATAATGTTGAAAACTAATACAAAAGATATAAATTACATCTAATAATTTTCCAGAGTGCCAGAAGATTGCTACATGCGCTACTACACGAGTGCTAGAAGATTAGGGCCAAGTTGAAGGCAACGTCAACCGAAATAACGGCTCGTTAGAAACCGCTGGAAACAGGTAATATATGTTCTACAGCTGAAAACGACACTTTGGTGAAACAATCAATAGTAAAAAAATAAAAAGTTGCTAGTTGTGGAGATATAAACGAAATTAGGTTTGCGATCGTAAAGCAGGGGCTGCTAGACTTTCGTCGCGACGCGTGCGGTAACCCTGTTGACTATGAGCGCACTTCTCTTTTGACTCATCGGCCATCGACTGATAGCGAGCTAGTACATACCGGTAATGCGTGCTTTCGTCTTATCGTAGAGGCATGTGGCTGACATGGTAGTTGGTAAGTGCGAAACAGATGTGGGCGATCTAAGCGCACCTCGCTCCACTGGTACGTCACGTGCATTGCCTTCCACAAAATGCACACTCTGTCAAAGAAGTTTCGACCAACAAAATGCGTGCAACGTCTTGGTGGATCAACTCGGAACCACGCGTCTTTCGTTTTGCTTGTATCGTTCGGATAGCACCTTGATAACCTTTGTCAACTAGCCCCCCCCCTGCAGCGGATGCTCGGCAGAACCTTCACCGTTGCCCTCAATCTCAAGCTGCTCCATGTCCTTCTGCAGCATCTCCATATGTACCGACTTTCTGTCCTGAAAAATAGTTAGATCCGACTTGGAACCTGGCTCATGAGAGGTCAATGGCAATACCCGGATATGCAACGGAACAATCGAGCTTGTATCCATACAGCTTGACCAAAGTCCACGGCATGCATGTCCCACGTGTCGAAGTGCTTCAAATTATCAGCGCCATAAACAGTGCGTCCTTTGCAGACGTATTGCTTTTGCGGCCCCGTCCCATAGTCCACACCGAGTACAAGTCCATCTCCACCACGCCCCAAAGCAGGCCAAACTCAGCCTGCGTAAATTTCGTCATAGACTTTAAAACGCGGTTTCCGCCTTGAAAGTAGAAGGAGTCCATTGTTGGTGACTCAGACTAGACGACCTCGTCTTCAATGTAGTCCACGTAGGCGCCGAATGCTTCAGAGCTGAGCTTCAGATTTCGTCTTCATCCTGCTGCCTCCATTATTTTTTCTGAACTGAGCAGAAATCTATACAACGCAAGTGGGTGCTCTGAGCACCAGTCGTTTTTTGGTTTGACAGCTTTGTAGGACAGTTTATTCAATACAGATTGTAATTTTCATCATTCACTGTTCTCTATATTATATTGTGGTGCACATGATTTGCCTTGTGTGCTTTAGGATATGCACCGCCGTTCTCCGATTCTGGCTGTAATGTATGAGCTACTACGCCAGTTGCTTCATGACACCCATTTTTGAGATGGAGTGTCTTAAATCGAACTTATAACACTTTATCTTCAGTAGTTCTAATATGTACTGTATTTTCGGGATGTCTGGTACTGAGCCTCCTATTGCTGGTTCGTCATCATCGGCAACACCCGCCCCCACATCCATCGATGACGAAGATGGTTCAACGAAGACAAGAAAGACTGTGTCCTTCGATGCCTCAGCCAGAAGACTCTAAGGGGAAAACTCCGTGTACTTCGATGCCTCAACCGAACGATAAAACGCCATGCCCTTCACTACCGCAACCGAAATACTCGTCAGCGGCGTCAAGTGCAGTGTTGCCAAAAATAGATAACATATTATCAGGGAGCAAAAAGTTCTTATTGAATAATCTATTGGCCGAGTGTGAAATATCTCAATAATCTATTTCACCATAAGGAGGGGGTTGGTCTGTCCAGAATTTGGAGACAAGATAATAGTTATCTTTCTGAATAATCTATTTTACCACTGCCAGTTATTCGAGTTATTTATTTCGAGATTTCGTTTTCGGCAGATAGGCGAACTATCTATTTTTTATAACACTGGTCAAGTGTCCCTGACCACGACGTTCAGCAGCAACAGAACCCCGACAAAGGTACTGGTATCGTGGAGAACACTTCTGCAGCTGCCAGTCGAGTGGCGCCTGCACTGACAGCGGTGGCTCTGTCGACTGTTTACCTGCTGATGTAGAGTGATCTATTGCAATCAACCAAAAATCTCATGTCGTCCATGTAAATGTGTAATGTTTAACCTGCAGACAGCAATACAGTAGAGCTCGTCGATATAATAAGAAGAGCACAAACACCGACGTTAAATCTAATCAACCATATGTGTCTCTTACGAAAAGTATTGATACTGTAACACTTGCACTCCACGTTTCGTGTCGGGTTTTGGTCGCCCAGTGCCAAAAATGTTTCAAGATCTGTCAGGCCGTCGGTCGATAACTCTCGCCACCCGCGCCGATGTGAGCCCAACTGGCTGCACAACCTTCTTTATTTACAGCTAACTCTCAATACAATCTGCTTTCGTTACTTCTACCGCGTTCTCTTCACCGTCCGACCGCACGCCCTAGTGATCAGCAACGTAGAACTACAGAGCTCGACGCACTGCTCTGAAGCTGTTCCAACTTGGAGCAACCTCCTTTCCGCCTACGAGCCGTTCGTCCGGTTCGAGCGTTAAGTCCTTCCGCAGCAGACACTCCGTTTACTGTCCTGCACTGTTCGGCCGCTGAGTCTTCCGTCTCGGAAGTCTCCTCGTTTCCGGTTGCTCTAGTCCTACCAGAATCCGTCATTGGCTGTTCGTCCCAGCGCCAATCCCGAAGTGAGCTTGGTCTCACCCAACTCGAGTCCCTCGCATCGTCCAACAAGTCTCTGTACACACGCGCTGCTGCTGATCCTTGGCGGCTGGAGCTTGGTCTCACCCAACTCGAGTCCCTCGCATCGTCCAACAAGTCTCTGTACACACGCGCTGCAGCTGCTCCTTGGCGGCTGTCTTCGTTCCATATGCTGTCAGCCCTTCATGTACGACACTTCATCATAAGTCGACCAGTCTGCCCAGTCGCCCATCACTTATGATATCGATCTTCTGTTGTTCGCCGTCCACTATGTTACACGCCTTCCTCATCCTAGGGGTCGTCCCCTTCCGTACAATCGCTCATACTCCTGCTTTCCAACCCATCGCGTTGTGGTTCTACCAGTTCGCGTAAACCATCGCCCGTTCCGTTCGTTCCTCGTCCAGCCGACTCCAGTAGGTTGGAGTTCATGCTCTAGAATGTATTGTCCTGCACCGTTCCTTCGTCTCCGCAGTCGAATTTGCACCAGCTTACCGTCGACATCATCATTGTCCGCGTCTTCTTTTGCTGCTCGATGTCGTTTTCGTATCTCATTCGCTTGACGCATACTGGTACTTGTCGTTGGCTCATCGTTCGATTGTACTTGTTGATTTTTTCCAATATTCTAACTGCTCCTCGATATCGCTAGCTGTCCGTTGCAACAATGAAATTGGAGGTTGATAGCTAACCATAAACGAAGCGTGGGCTATCATTAACTCCGCTTTTCCAACTCTTATCCACTCGTTTCAGCACGTAATTTTCAAAATCAACCGGCTCAATTACTTCCATCGGTCCCATCCACTGATGTATGAATTTAGTTGATTTTGGGCCGCGTGGTGGGTTGTAAATCCACACCCGGTCACCAGTTTCAAAACTTCTTCGTGTCCTGACCTGTCTATTATAATACCGCGCTTGACGAGCTTGTTCTTTTGCTCGTGCAAACTCCGCACAGTCCGCGCCTCTTTTAATCGCCTTGGTCAGTCTTTCGTGATACGCCATTTGTTCTCCAGCCTCCGTACGAGCATTCGATCTCAACAGTTCATTAGGAGAACGCAGTTTCCTACCTATCATCAATTCGTTAGGACTTAAAGCGATGGTCGAGTGCTGCGCCGAGTTGTACACATACACCGCACACTGCACCCATTAACTCCAGTCGTCCTGCTTTTCTCCGTTCACAAAGTCACCACACAATCTTTCTAATTCCGGTTAATCCGTTCCACCAGTTCAATCATCTGTGGGCGATAAGGTACCGTGTCAGTCTGCTTTGCCTGACCTTGCCTGTCATCTCCGGCGCACCGTTCGTAAGTAATTCTCGGAAAGCACCACATTTAAGAATCACATCCTCTATACAAACGTAGCTACTCTCTCTCTGCTGTGTCGTTTTACGTTTCTGTCAACAACATACCGTGTCACGTATTCTACTGCTGCCATCACATAACGTTCTCCACCATTAGTAATCGGAATGGATCATCCACGTCCAAAGCCCATCGATCACCTACATCTCCCCCTCGTAGACTTCTGAACGGAGGTATGATCGTGCCTTCCTACTTCCACATTCTTGACAACCTCGGACCCAACGATTCACTTCTCGGTGGAGTCCTGACCACCAATACAACTGCGCAATTCTACCATACGTGTGTTGTCCACGAAGATGTCCTGCCCAAATTGTTCCGTGCATCTCTGTCACCACCACTGCCCATAATGCATGTGGCAACATTACGCGCCGCCCTAACTTAGTCCGAATTACTACCAAACCAAACACACGTTCCACTTCCAGCCCTCTGTAGCTTTCTTGTTTCATCATCTTCTGTACAAGTCGGCTTTGTTGTTGTGCTTCAATCATTTCACCGTCTGTAAGTTGCAATGTCGGTTGTTCTCCACTAGGTTCAACATCTTCGACTGACATCTCGATACCGTTCACGGCATCTCTTCTCTGAGTTGACTTCTCGCTACTTTCGATGCTCGCTTTACTTGTAGGTGTTTCTTTCCGTTTTTTTTCGTTTCGCCACCTTACTACTGTCTCGACGTTCCTTCGTTGTCGTCTCCCGTCTCGAGTTGCGTTTCTATGTCGCTCGCGTGGTTATCCTGGCCGTTGATGGAATCACTGAGGCCTCATCGGTATCCACATTCACGCCTTGTCCAATGTCCGTCACCATATCGTCCACTGGCTCAACCCACGTCACTTTTCATTTGTGTCCATGACGCCGTCTCGCTGAGTTCGTCGTTGGTGCCTTTTCCATCGTCAACTCCATTGTTTCCGTCCGTTCCGCCGATGCTTCCGCTGGGATCTCCGTATCACTCTGCGTGACCATCATCACCAGTTCCTTCTCGCTGAGTTCGTCGTTGGTGCCTTTTCCATCGTCAACTCCATTGTTTCCGTCCGTTCCGCCTATGCTTCCGCTGGGATCTCCGTATCACTCTGCGTGACCATCATCACCAGTTCCTCGTCAGTGGTACAATCGAACTCTCCTCTGGGAGCTCAACTGCTTGCCGTACTTCATCGTCACGAGCTCTTTGTGCCTATGTGTCAGCTCGTGTCACCGGTCGCCGTAACTTCGCTTCCGTTCGTTGTCGTGGCTTCCTCCCTGTCGGTTTCTTTTCCACTGGTGGTACATCTACTAATGTACCCACTTGCCCAACTGGATTCTCCACTTCTGTCGATTCTTTCCGATCGACAGCGCTGTCACCTTCGCTGACACCATCTCCAAACCACCTTGCCACCGCTTTCAGTATCGTATGCCGATATTAGGACCGCGTTCATGTCATCACGTTCGTCCATCAGTTCTCCATTGCGTGCCGATAATGCAGGGGCCACGGTTCCACGCATTTCGCATTGCTCCGCATTCTCCATCCTTGCAGCCACAAGTCCATACTCGCCGCCAAGTTTGATGTCGCACGCGAAAGTATCTGGTGTCACGGGGCCACCCTCCAAATTCAACTGTCTCCGGGGCCACAGATCCATGCTCGCCTCCGGGTCCAGTCACGTACATACCATTGTCTGGGGTCACACCAACGCGTTGACCTCCAAATCCTTCACTGGCTGAGTTCCTTCCATTATGTTCGCCACGCAGGCCAATGGCCACTTCTGCTGATGCCGGAGTAGGCTCACCTCTGTCCCCATTAACTCCAACTTCGCTCAGCCGTCCATTCGATTCGTCCTCCAGTGTCAGAATAAGGCCATTCTGATCCCCTTTCTCTCCAAATCGCCGTATCCGTCCACCAACTTCCGCTGACTCTATTGCTACTACGTGGCCCGTTACCGTGTGGATGGCACCTTTTTCTCCATTTGCAATAGTCGGCGCCACTTCCGTTGGAGCGGTTGGTTTCGCCCTCACTACCGAAGACTCTGCCACTTTTATTCCAATATCAGTAGCCTTCTCCCCCACTGCTGCCGTCCTTGGTGAATCGTCTTCCTCCGTTTTCCCTTATGCCTCTGTCTTCTGTACCGTACGAGGTTCGGGTCGACGTCTGAGCTTCCTTCTCCCGCCAGTCACTGCTAAAACGGCTGCTGGAGCCTCTACCGGAGCTCTGGATAGTGCGTTGGCCACCACATTGGTCGATCCTGGCCGATACAAAATCTCGAACTCGTATTCTTGCAAAATCAAAGACCATCTATGTAACCGTCCCGCCAAATTAGTACGCGTCATACGCCATCTCAAGGCTGCATGATCGGTAATAATCTCAAATACTCGTTCATAGAGGTAGGGACGAAACAGCTTCACCGACCAAAATACTGCCAAACATTCCAAATCAGTTATTGAGTAGTTACTCTCTGCGTTATTATTCACCTTGCTCGCAAAAGCAATCGATTGCCGCCTCGCCCTTGATCCTGCATCAAGCACGCTCCCAATCCTAAAAAAAATTACTCGCATCGGTTACTAGACGAAAAGGTAACTTGAAGTCCGGGTAAGTTAATAGCGGCTTGTGGTTAACATCGCCTTCACCCTTTCGAATGCAAACTGCTGGTCTTCGCACCATTGCCACTTACAGTCCTTCTTCAATAACCTCGTCATCGGCGCCATAATCGACCCAAAGCTTCAATGAATTTCCAACAGTAGCCAGCCAAATGCACAAAGCGCTTAACTTCTACAGGGCGGAGGTCCGAAATGATCGGCGCGTGGACTAGAGTTGCCCTGCCAAGGAGTTAATATTAATATACCGAGACCTTGCCCGCCATGAGCGAAGCAAAAATTTGGTGGTGTAAACGGAGAGCTACAAGAGTACGAGCTAAACAACCGACTCGACCTGAATACGACCCCAAATGAAGGCTACCAAAGGAGGAGCCCTCAAATCGGGAAGTGTACGCTGAATGTGGCCACATCTCAGTGACTTATATACAATCCGCACACCCGAATCTTTAGCTTGTGCAGCCTCGTCCACCTCAGTCTCATACGCCTCAGCCTCCACCTCAGTCTCCTTCGCATCAGCTTCAGTCTACTTCGCCTCAGCCTCAGTCTCCTTCGCATCAGCCTCCACATGCGTCAACTTCGCCTCCGCCGCGTCATTCTCCACCGCCCTCTCCTTTCCCCCCGCCGCTTCCTCCTCTATCACCGCCTCTAGCGGCCCTCGGGATGCCATCTCCGCCGTGGTCCGCTTTGCACCCTCCTTTCGACTCTTCTTTGTGGGTATCACGTCGTCTTGGGCCGCTGCTGCCGTCCCCACGATTTCACACAGCTCACGTCGAACTCGAAGTGCGTGTCTCTCGCTTAGCTCTGCGGTACTGCACAGCTGGACCTCGCGCTCAGTGAGCTTTCTTCGAGGCTGCTTCCCGGCGCTGGAAACCATCTCGGCATTTGTTGTCTTTTTGGAGAATGAAGTCTCTGCGGGAGCCACTGATTTGTTTACTGGGTGCCGAGCACTATCTCTATCACATTAAACCAAAACTACATTAAACCAAAACTGCATCTTGACCAAACCTAAACCTGTGCATTTGGATGTTTTCCACTCAAGCTTTTGATTTAAATTCACTATGCTGTAGAACGGACGGTTATCACATACAAACTTTAAGTATAACATTCCCTTATGTTCTACGGTCCAACCTACAAGAGACGCAGCGAAAAAAGTGAATTAGGGTATACACCTCTTATGTTCTACGGTCCAACATATGCGAACTAAGGGGTTAAGTTGCGTGCCAAGATACTAGCTGGTAAATCAGATTTGGACCTGGTAGGGTTTGTTTGTGTTTGTATACATACATGCGAAAAATGAAAATAGACTTACTGGTTAAAATTTTAATCATTAATTTTGAGATCTAACGTATGTGGTGAGGCAACTACAGTGCGCCATAGTAAAATAACTGAAATTATAAAGTGTATTCATTGGAAAATAACTATATATATATTATATATATAAAGTGGCATCTTGAAATCGAATTATGAATTAGGCAACTAAACACAGTAAAATAACTGAATTATAAAGTGTTATCTTGAACTCGAGTATACAATATAAAAGTCAGGCATATCATGCCTGAAATTTTCTTTCTATCATTTTGACAGATCTTAGTGAAACTGCAAGGTCAGCAAAGTGTGGCTGCGCTCGTTCATGCGCAAAAACAATATTGGGTGCCATCTGCCTCTTTTTTGTGGCCTGTTCCAAAGCAACGTAGATTAGCTCCGAAGCAAGTGGTATACTCGTGTCACACACTGTGTCATCCTAAGTTCCGTAATCCATGTCATACATCGTGTAAGCGTTGGTCATAGCACGCTGGCAAACGAGGTGGCGGTGAATGCAGCGTATACCAAAGTTTGCTGCGTCCTCAAGCAGCGTCGTCCATACTTCCGTCATCGTACATCCCCTTCAAAAATATGAGTTGTCTGTTTGCCGCGAGGTAGGCTCTCTAGCCGTAAAAACACTAAAGCAATCTATACAACAATAGCATCACTCGGGGGGTAGTTTTCAGTCAATCGACTATATGCATGCAGCTACTTTACAGTACCTTCGCTGGGATTTAGCATCGGAGAGTACGAGCCGAGCCGAAGCAGCACGAAGACATTGTGCTCTTCAAGCTGCTCCGCCCACAACGGCTCGGTTTTGTTGTGCGCAGAAGCATAGTCGAGCACAATAAGCCTATTTTTACCGCTATTTATGGTGTGGTACGTCTCCGAGTCCTTCATAGCATCGTAAATGCCCCTGATAAATGACGCATTTACGTTCATCATAATGCTTTGTCGATGCAACTAATGCAGCACCAACCCGTCCTCGACCGACACCGTATTTGCAAGGTCTCCCCTTTCGAGAAAGGGTGATCGTTTTCTTTTCACTCACGGCCTTGTGAGCGCATGTAGAACATGCTTAATTTGTAGTAGACAGTATAATCACCGTTCGTTGATGCTGAACGAGATAAAGAAAACTCTGACAAGTGGGTGAACACTTTACCGTCCAAGAGGTTCGTATAGTGCACCAGACACTCTAAGTGATGATGTCTAGAACCACTGAGTCAAATGTGGGAAACCCTTGCCCAGTGTGATGTGTGGCCTTGTGGTAATCCCTATAGGTTCGTTTAAGCCAAAACCCAGGGCGTCCACCTTAGAACCGAGCTGTACACAAAATTGAATATAAACTACTTAAGTATCACCTAAACCTCTGCTAAACGATACACTAGTTAGACTGAATAAATAGATCACTGACAGATCTCCTTCAGAAATACCAATTAATGCTGAGAATATACAACACTCAAATATACAATCACTACTTTTATTCATAGACCCTAGTGATAAGTCTGTCCGCAAGTCAACTTTAGAACTGTCACCCAAGGATAGCAGGCTAATCCTGGATGATCGTAACGTTCTTCGCGCACCACCCTCACACAGTGAGGGGATAACTCTTACTTCTTATATCTCTCCCTTATACAGTACATTTCCTTTCACACGTAGTCAATCAATTAAGTCTTAGGGGTGACTACAAAACTACCTAATACAGCAGGGTATATGAAATGTATGTATACACACAACAACTAGGATATGGAACAGATGAATCACTTCAGCAAACGAGTATGCTGATCCTCGCTCTGATCTCGATTTGGCTCTTTAGTAGAGATACGATGCACCAGACTCGCAACTGGCGTGACCTTGAACGTCCGTTGTATCGGGCCCCACGGTAGGTTTTTTCGCTGGGCAGATTGTCCTCCACGCAGGCACTAAGACGCAGTCGAATTCGAGACGAAGTCGAAGTCACTTGTATTGTTCTCATCAAATTGGTTTCTAATTATCTTATCTGTTTGCACATTGCATGCTTCTGTCTGTCTTCTACTTGCGTGTCTTCACACGACCTGCTTTTGACTTACTTTTCAATATGGGCAGTAGAGGTTGTAGTCTTCGACATTGTACACGCATCATAATTGGTAGCACTTTCTGGATACACACTTCACCAAATACGGGTATATTAGCAATCCTTCGTGCTGAACCGATCATGTCGACATCCTTTCTGGGTACATATTCCAATCTTGTTTAAGATAATAGCAACCCTTCGTGTCAGCTCGATCTTGATGACGGCACGAGTTTTTACTTCAACCTTCTTCTGCGTTCCTTGGTGTTCTTCAATGTTCTTTGGTCGTAATCACTCTTTGTCACGGTGTTTGATACTCGGATGTAGTATAGCTCCATTTAGTGTAACGATACTTAGTGATATACTCATTCATTGTAATCTAATCCAGGATGATCGTCATGTTGGGGATCACTTTCACTGGAGCTTGTACACTTGGTAGTTGGAATGGTAATCTGAGGTCCAGCACATGACACACGCGAGCGGGTGTTGGGATCGTGGTAATCTTTTGTCGGTACCCCGGCAAAATCAAGGGAGGTGGCTACATCGAGATAAATACATCGATAGCACTTTTGTACCTGTGGTTGACCTGCTGTCAGAGACTCGGTGGTCATTGAAGAAATGAGCTCGAAAGTGAACGAACCGACGACAGCTGAGGCATCGATTGTTCTTGCTGATGTGGTGGTGAGTACAGTCGATTCAGAGACGCAGCCGGCTTCACGAAAGCGTCGGCGCGCTGTGCTTGAAGACTACAGCGACGTTTCAAGCGCTGCCGAGACGGAAGATCCACCTGCTGCTGTTGCAGCTGTATCGAAACCTTTGGACTGCATTGTGGATGGTGATGCAAATTTGATGGACGCCGGGTATACGGGTCTCAACTCCGATGAAGACTCTCTATTGGGTGAAGAACCCGAAGACGAAGAAGACTTGGCTGAAGATGACGAAGAATGGACGGAAGAATGGGACATTGGGGCTCTCACGGACGAGGACTCGGATGTAGAAGGAGCGGAGATGCCCGAGTCCGTTTGCTCTTCGATTGCGCAAAAGAAGAGATCGATCTCCATGACGCGGACACACGGGTGGGAATATGGTACGTATAGTTGACTTGGTCCAAGTTAAGGAGTTTTGTGGATTTTTAAATTAGCATTAGAGCTATTTGCTATTTGTAGACGCTGCAAAAGTTTGTTGGACCTGACCCAACGTACGAGGACTTGTACGACGGACCTTACGGACCCAGTGATAGCGTCATATCGGTGGCCGACGACCTCCTGGCGCTCCTGTTTGATCTTGTGCCGCCCAAGCTGTGGATACAGATTGCAGAAGAATCAAACCGCTACCACACGCAGTCAATACCTGTTCGTGCTCGAGCGATCAAGACGCAGCAGCGGAGTCTTGGTAACGAAGTGGAGGAACTTGGAGATATACGAAGTCGTCTTGCTGGAGTTGCTGATATACAGCCGTGGGAAGTGTTGACTGTTATTGGTTTATTGGTTACGCGCATGCTGTCGCCAATCCGAAAGAGTATTGCAGCGCACTGGTCTGCGAAGCAAACAGGCGATCTTCCGTCAAACCGAATCAAGTTCTTCCTACCCAATAATGGTTTTTTGCGCACTGGTCTGCGAAGCAAACAGGCGATCTTCCGTCAAACCGAATCAAGTTCTTCCTACCCAAGAATCGTTTTTTGACGTCATGGGATACCTGCATTTTGCAAACAACAAGTCTCCACAGGCAAGCAAGGATCGCGCGTGGAAGATTCGGCCGGTTGTGGATGTTTTGCAGCGTACTTTTGCCCGTGGATACCGGACTCCGCCTGCAATTAGTTTTGTTGAAGACACTCTCCCTTCACGTTCGCGCTACAAGCCGACTCGCCAGATCAACAAGGACAAGCCCCATAAATGGGGGACCAATGTGTTCGTTGCGGCGTGCGCAAAAACAGCATATTGTTTGATGTATGTGAATGCTGCGGCAGGCTTCGGCCTTGCTGCAGCTTTTTTTGTTAAGGTGCTTATGTTGACTACAAGCCAGCAGGACGTATCTGATGTTGCCTTCACCAACATAAGAAACTGCTGCGCACGGAATCTAGCTACCTAGACCATCGTATGTTTTGTTTGTCAGATTTTTATTCCGTTCTAATCCTGTAATAGTCTGGTCGTATAGAGGTGCGAAAATCCTCTTCATACAAAATTATATATACTTATACATGGGGCATGATCAAAATATACCCCTCTTAAATAGTCTAGGAGCTAAGGGGTTACTTTATTTTGTTTTAAAATTAACATAAGCTAACATAACGTGTACTGTGCTGCAGTGACCGAATTAAAATTTACTGTGGAGCCAAGACTGATTTACAAACCCCTGTTCCAAAAGACAACAATATGGGAGAGGCTGCCGTAATGCGGATATGAACGCACTCTGTCCTCCGTCCTCAACGTCGCCCTGGCGCTTAGTGGTCACGGATCGATTCTACACGTCTGTCAAGTTGGCGTTGGAGCTGCTGCACCGTCGGTTCAATTTGACAGGTACAATTCAGACCGATAGATCAGGTTATGCGATGGAAATCATCACGATGAAAGAAACCAAGACAGTAAATAAAGTGAAGACAGTGATTCCCCCAATCACAAGCAAATTAGCTGAGAACAAAAAAAATTCCCAGGTAACTGCGACAATGTGGATGGACCGCAATCCAGTCCATTTACTGTCCACCGGAGGCAGTCGACGTACAGGTTCTGTCGGTAAGTACAGTGTCCAATTTCTGAAACTAAATGTTGCTAACTATGGTCTGTATACGTGTACGTTTGTTAGTTCGTTCATGGGGAGCTGAAGAGTGTCCCTGCACCGGAGTTGGTTCACGATTACCACCGTTGGATGGGAAGTGTGGACGTCCACGACCAACTCCGGATGCAGAGGTACAGTGTACAGGTTTGCTACAAGACGCACAAGTACTACAAGACTATCTTTCTTGGATTACTCGACATGGCCATGGTGAACGCTTTTATAGTGTTTTACCACAGTCTCAAGGTTCAGAACAAGCGCCCAGACACGCATAACGCGTTTTTGAGACGCTTATGGAGCAGCTGCTGGCGATCAATTCTCCCGAGGCGTTCGAGGCAATCGAGGTATGTAACATGTTGCTGAATCCAACCTAAGATATCTCTCTACTGAACTTTTGTCAGAATAAAGACTAACATACCGACGTGTTGCTGAAATATAAGAGCGCAACGCGGGCCCAAAATAGAACTGCAGCCTCTCCAGTACGCAAGGAAGGAAGTGTATCCACGGAGACGGCACCGACAGGTACTGAGTGTGGTCACCGTCTTGAAGAACCCAGATAGAGTGCACAGCGACCAAGGCCTGAAACGCCGCCACCGCTCCTGCGCGTGCTTGGACTCGAATTTGACACTGTTGCATAAACAGTGTCTATGCCTAAGGATAAAATCGTGAAGGCACGAGGAATTGTGGCGAAGGCTTTCTCCGCTATGTCTCTATCAAGACAGGCATACCGGACACTGATGGGTAGTCTTCGGCACGTAATAACCTGCATTCGTACCGCCCGTCCGTTCCTGTAACATCTGAGTCAGCGCCAAAGTCGTCTGCACAGATTTCAGAGCGTTCCAACCACACCTGACACGCAAGAGGACCTGCAGTGGTGGTGACTCGTGTTACACACATCTCAGTTGAACGGGGTGTCACTGGAATACTTCAACTCGCTTCCGGCACCGAATATTGTGGTCGACATGGATGCGTCAGACAACGGACTCTGTGCGTTGGACATCTCATCGCAGCAGACAC